>VDFB02279651.1:0-46555 GCA_007258455.2 Sequoia sempervirens | reverse complement strand
ATGATGAAATAAGGATATAAGCTCTTTATTTATAGATTGATAAGTTGAAGAGATGTCCAAATTTTATCAATGTGGGACAAAGAATGAGCCAATGATATGATGCCACTTGTCAACATGTGAGAGGATGAAGGTTGAGCAAGATTTGAGAAATGTGCCAATAAATGCACAAATTTGAAATTCAAATTTGTTGAAATGACTTGTGAGAGGGAAGGGAAAATGCAATAAATTCCACTTGGCTCAAGACAAAGGACATGTAAGATGGAGTTATTGCCTTGTTGGAAGGACATGTCAACTCACATTTTTGAATTCAAATTTGGGAATATTCCTTCAAAGATGCCTTTTTTTGAATGAAAATAGGGAATTATTAAATCAAATAAATGATTTAATTGTGCAAGTTGCAAAATCTAGAGGATTTGAATGATTAGGATTAAATTAATCAGGATTTGATTAATTTAAGGGGATATTTAGCTGATTTGACAATTTGATTTAGATTTTTGGATTAATTTAAATCAAAAAGAGAGGAATATGATAAGAGGCTAATTAAATAAAGATTTTGATTTATTTAATTAAAGGGGATGGTGCTAGATTAAATCAAATAAGGTTTTAATTTATTTAATTTAACAGATAGACTTTAGAGATTTAATCAAATAAATTGATTATTTAATTAAATAGGGATAATTAGATCAGATGAATTGATTTAATTAACAAGGGAAAGTGACTTAATTAGACAAAATAATTTATTTAATTAAGAGACTAATATTGATGAATTTAATCGATAAGGAATCTTGATTAACAATTAGACCGAGGGATGATTTAGGAAGAAACGATACAAGCACACGAGTGTGATATCAATCAGATATATTTTCGATGTCTGGCATTTATGATATTTTTGGGAAAAACCTGCACAATTGCCTGCTTGACTCAGGGGCCTCGGCAAATGTTATGCCTTTGGCAATATGTAAGGCCTTGAGAATAGTCTCGACCCCTTCCCGATGAAATTTCATGCAACTAGACAAGACGGAGATCAACATAGTCAGAGAGATTAACAAAATACCCATGCAAATAGTTGTTGATCCAAGACTGCAACAAACCATAGACATCCAAGTTGCAGATATTCTAGATACATATGGTATAATATTAGGGAGGGACTTCACCCGAGCACTGAGTGCATATGTTGCAATTGACTTTTCTCACCTATGGCTACCATGGAAAGGGCTGCCAAACCAGATCTGTATTGATCAGGAGTCGCGCATGAAGTTTATGATTATAGAGTACAACAATAAAAATGAGGTACTATTTGTTGAAACAAAGTTGGGTAATCATTCTCATGTGGCCTATCAAGAAGAATCAGAATCTCGAGAAGAGGAAGCGACTAAAGAAGTTCTCCTCGTATTGTGTAGCCCTCTTATTGATTTAATCGACATGCCTCAGAGCACAGAAATGCTAGTTGAATCAGATGATGAGGAACCTTATGAGGACAGAAATCTTGGACTACTAGATGGTTTCTAGGATTTTATGGAAAAGTGCATACAAGATCAACTCAACTTAGCAGCAAGAATGGACTTTCAGGAGCTTTTGCTACCTAGTTGGTGTCAGGTACACAACATTTCCCATTCAGAGTTTGAATGTTGTCTTTGCTTAACAGTGATCAAGCACATTAAAGAACAAGTCACCTAAAGAGGACTCCAAAAAGTACCACCAAGTCAAGGCAACACAGAACTTACAGGGTCACCCAATGTTGCAGATGCAGATCTACTGCCAAAGAAAGAAATGAGTTCCTCCAGTCCTGAGATTAAAGACTCATTAAAGTTTTGGACGTTGTGCTTTGACCGATCCAAGTCCAAACAAGGCAGGGGCCAGCTTTGAGCTTATCATCCCTACAGGTAATACATACTTCGCTACTTATAGACTTCAATTTTATTGCACGAAAAATGTAGCGGAGTATGAAGCACTAGTCCATGGCCTTTTAATGGCCCTTAGAAAGAAAGAAAAAAAATTGCAAGTCTTTGGTGACTTAGAGTTAGTGGTAAAAAAAGTTAGGAAGTTGTACTCATACTATGATAGGAGACTAGAAAATTACAAACACAGAGTTTGGGACCTCATAGAAATCCTAGATGCCTTTAATATCCAATTAATTCCTCACTCAAAAAATTATACGGCTGATGCCTTGGCACAAGCAGCCAGCACGTTGCAGCCCCTTTCTTTGTCCGACTTGAAGAAATTCATTGTTGAGTTGACTTCCATCCTGTCA
The DNA here is from genome assembly GCA_007258455.2 of Sequoia sempervirens. Lineage (NCBI taxonomy): Eukaryota > Viridiplantae > Streptophyta > Pinopsida > Cupressales > Cupressaceae > Sequoia > Sequoia sempervirens. The sequence continues at coordinate 44,304 of VDFB02279651.1, read as the reverse complement.
GTGCCAAACAATGTTACCAACTTCCAAGTATTTAATGATGACAAGCACATCTTGGATTTCATTACCAGCTCTAATGTGTTTGCAACTCAGATCATTGATGAAGTAGAGCCCGAAGAGGCTGAATTAGATATAGAGGGAGTCATCAATCTAAAGACAAACATGATTCCAAGAGGAATGGTCCAACTTGAATGAATATTTGACTTAGATCAGATCAGAGATCAGAATTAGCAGAAAAAGAAGGCTTTTATTAATAATCAATGTGATGCCCACAACCTAGGGACTGCTAAAGAAGTGAAGAATGTGTTCATTGGCAAGGTGTGCATGCCAAAAAAAAAGAAATGGATCGTTGATACCCTACACAAGCACCATGATGTGGTCGCTTGGAGCTACGAGTATTTAAAGACATGACACCTCGATCATCACACACACCATCCCTCTCAAGTCGGATGTGAGACCTTTTCGGCAACAACAACACCCTATCAATGCATTATTGGAACCTATCATTTACAAGGAAGTCCAGAAGTTGTTGTCCACAAGAATTATTTTCCCAGTTCGGCACTCTAGATGGGTGGATAAACTGGTTCCAATCAAGAAAAAGAATGGAGAAATCAGATTATGTGTGGACTTTTGCAACCTGAATAGAGCCTCAGAGAAAGATAACTACCATGTGCCTTAATTGGATGAAGTGTTACAGATAGTTAATGGATCCTAAATGATGTCCTTCATGGATGAGTACTCTGGCTACAATCAGGTTATGGTACAACATGAGTACAGTCACAAGAAAACTTTCATCACCAAGTGGGGAAACTTTGCATATAGGAGAATGTCATTCAGGCTCATTAACACTAGCGCCACATTTCAGCATGCCATGAATATCGCCTTCAAGGATCTGATTGGCAGGTGTATAATCATCTACATGGATGATTTGACCATATTTTCAAAGAAAAGAGGCGATCATATTTCTAATTTATGCAAAGTTTTTCAGAAGTTTAGAGAATTTGGAATTTCCATGAATCTGAAGAAGTGCATCTTTGGAGTCATGGAGAGTAAGCTATTGGGTCACATAATTTTGGAGAGAGGAATCTCAATTGACCCCGAACGCATTTAGGCTATTATGAAAATTCAGCTGCCAAGTAGCAAGAAAGACCTAAAATCTTTCTTCGGGAAGATAATTTTTGTCAAAAAATTCATCACTAGCTTCGTTGAGATAGTCAAGCCATTAAATTCCATGTTGAAGCAGGATGGAAAATTTGAGTGGACTCCAGAGGCGAAGCAGGCCTTCGAGGAAATCAAGAAAGAAATTGTTGATGCACCTGTACTAGTTAGCCCGAACTAACTGAAGTCATTTTACATTTACTCATTTGCTTCAGACCACTCTTGTGCTAGCATACTAACCTAGAAGGATGATGAAGGAAGTGAGCACCCTTTTTCCTTCATGAGTGCTCCATTCAAAGATGTAGAACTGAGGTATCACAATGTTGAAAAATAGGCATATGCCTTAGTCAGAGGAGTAAAGAAATTATGCCTTTACATTTTGCGGAATAAGGTGATTGCAATCATGCCTGAACTAGCAGGGAAGAATTTGTTGATGCAGAATGAGCTAGGAGAAAGGAGAGAAAAGTGGGTTTCCCTATTGCAAGAATATGATATGGAGATTCAACCAATGAAGTTGGTTCAAGGGCATGCCCTCACCCGCTCTATAGCTGAAACAATAGCTGAAGCAGGACCTAAGCTCACTGTACAACAATATCAGTTGGAGGATGTTTCCCCTGAGGAGTGGTATGACGACGTTACATATTATTTGCTGAATCATAAGTTCCCATCTCGATTGCAAGGATTCCAAAAGCGTGCTCTCTGATTGAAGAGTAGCAGCTACATGCTGCAAGGGTCAATACTATAAAAAAGGAATCACGAGGGAATCTACCTTAGATGCCTTGGGAAAGAGGAGGCAGCATGAGTACTAAAAGAGTTTCATGATAAATTTGGCATCGGTCATGGATCTGGTCCTTCCACCTCTCATCAAATCTTGTGAGCTAGGTATTATTAATCGACGGTGTTTAAGGATGCACACAATCACATTCGAACCTGTCACGTGTGCCAGACTATTGTAACTTGAGAAATAAATGTTGTTGTCCTATTGCAACCAGTCCTAGAGGTAAGACCATTCGCTCAGTGGGGCCTCAACTTCATAAGTTTGGTAAGCCCACCATCCTTGTGGGTCACAGGTACATTCTAACCACTTCTGATTATTGTACTAGATGGACAGAAGAAATTGCATGTAGACAATGTACTACTGAGGTGGTTATTAATTTTCGTGAAAGCTTTATTTTGAATTGTTTTGGTTGCCCCTATGCTCTTGTGTGTGATAACGGCCCCACTTTTTCCTCACTCAAATTTACTAGTTGTCCCTTTGATTATGGCATCGCCCTCGAGTTTTCATCCAATTACTACCCCCAAGGCAATGGTATCGTTGAATCAACAAACAAAAATATGATAAAAGTGATCAAGAAATTGCTTTATACAAATCCCAAAGATTGGAAAACCCAGCTACATTTTTCCCTTTGGGTAGATCGTACCCGTCATAAGACTTCTCTGGTTGATTCCTCATTCCATCTCGTTTATGGCTTCGAGCCTGTGTTTCCCATCCACCTCAAGATCCATACCCTCTAGTTTATTAACACCTTTTATGAAGAGGGAGACCATCGAGAAGCCCATTTAGCTGAACTGCTCCACTTAGAAGAAGTTTGTGACCAAGCTATTGAAAAATTTTCCAAACACTAGAGCATGGTCAAAAGATGGTTTGATCATCAAGCCAAATTCAAGGCCTTTAGGATTGCTAATTTAGTCCTTTATTGGGACAAGGCCCATGAGAAGAAAGGGGGACATGACAAATTCGACAAGATTTGGCTTGGCCCCTTTTAGATTTCTGATATTTTGGGAGATAATGTCTTCCGCCTCAAGACACTCACTGGAGAGGATGTCTCGTTGCCCATCAACAAGCAGCATCTCAAGCATTATTTCCTTCCCTGAGCTTTTGAGCTCACCCTCTGTATATAGTTGTATATAGGTTAGTTTACCTGTCCTTTGTTTCGTTGTCACACTTTGCTTTTGTTTTGCTCATTTTCCCAGCTGCTTTGTTTTGTCGAGACTATTCTTTTGTTGTTGATGCGATGGTTGTGTTCAGCTTCACAAACGGTTCATTTTGCTACCCACTCTTGTATGTTCTCTGGATAAATCTGCACTCATGACTATTGGTCTCTGATCACTTCTATGTAGTGGTTCCTTATTTGAACTTTGACTTGACCTAGAACAAGACCCTTGGTTGAATCCTTTCACACCCATCTCAGATCATGCACAAAACACACATTAATTTGGTTTCTGAAGAGTTGTACAGTGGTTGTTATGAACGTCAGGCAAGTGAAAAATCTTAAGTCTACTCCAGTGACCATTGTGATTCCAAACCCACAATAAGCTTTGATGCTTACACGGTTGAGCAAAAGAAAGAGCACCAAAAGAAAATATTTGAAAAGAAAGAAAAGAAAGAAATTAATGAAAATAAAGCAACTATGTGGGTGTGTGAACAACTCTATCGGGGCTATGGATGCCTGACTGGTAGTAGAGCAATGTTTGTGGGGTCAAAGCAACAACTCCATTGAGGCTATGGACACCTGACTGTCAACAGAGCAATGTCCAGGTTACTTTTGGGGTTAGACAACTTACGTCACTTGCTTTTCCTAATTAACAGGTGTTTGTTATAGTTTCTAAAGAAACCTGGAATGAATTCACCATACACACACTTCTGAGATGTTCTCATGATCTGATTCAGTTAAGGATCCCCGTTCTCCTTCGAGTTCCTCAGTTCACTCATGGAAACCAGCTCCCGGTTTGTGAAACCAGATATTTTGGGTTTTGAATTAATCTTTATCCTTAGAACACTCGAGAGTGTTCTCCCACCAAGTCACCATTTTTTGTGCCTATAGCACACACACCCCATTTGGAACAGGGACCCTCTCTTTTTTGTCTTTGTTGAGTCACTTTTTTCCCTTGCCTTGTTTTTTATGCCCCTTGTTTTGAGTTTCAAAAGGTCGGAGAGTCATAAAGTTATCATTCGGAGTTGACCAAGTTTACCACCCCAAGAAAATTCTAATTATTTTTCCTTTACGGGCCTCCATTATCAGTTTTCCCTTTGCTTTTAGAATTGGCGTCCTCCTCTTATTGCGGGTCTGCCCCTGCGGGTCACTCCTGGCAGGATTTTGTCCCTCCTTCACTGTCTTCCCAACGGCTGACCCAGGACAACCACCCGCATCGTGGGTCCCGCATCATCCATTGTCGCCCGGTGCAGACTCTAAATGGCGATCACCTGATTGTCGCATGCATCGCGGGCCCTACCTTTCCCACCGACGGTCATTTTGAAACCCATGTCCACCAACCTCATCGAATGTCGTACAAAAACTAATGCAGACATTTAATGACAAATTTTCTATAAATAGCTAAGTCTTCCTATCATTTTCATTCCTAGTCAGAGATTTTTCAGAGCTTTCGCCAACTTTCACCGCCCTCCCGCCCGTACAACCCCTTGGCCTATCTTGAGTGTGCCTTCATCGGATTCTTCATCAAGTTCTATGGAATTTCCAGGTATGTTTTCCTTTGCCATCCTAGTCGTGTTCTATGTTAAAGAGTTTTGCAAAAAAATTAAAATCTTAAGAAGAAAACTCAGCAATTCCTTAGGCAGCTAGCTAAGTATAAAATTCCGCACAAAACCCATCTCGTAAAAATTAAAAAGCCCTCAAAATTGGCCATTTAGGGCCATGCAGAACTTAGTCCTCTGGCCATTGTTCTTGACCAGGGCATTCACGCCTTTGCGGACCACAACTCTATCTCCACCATTGGCTTAACGGTCTAAACTTCACAAGATTAAAACTGGGCTTTCACCCTTGGTGGGCCTGCATATGTGGACCAACGCCTTCCTCTTGTCGTCACTAATTGAGACTAAACAAAAATTCTAAGTTAAGGTTGAGGGTCTTCTAGTTGTTTCGGGCCCGCTCCCACGGACTTCCGATCGCAGGCCACCCTTGCCTGCTTGTTGTCCCAAAACAGCCGCCTCCATCCGGCTTTCCGCACAGCGTGTCCTACCTGGCTCACGTCCCAAATGAAAATGCTTAATTCTTGATCCGACTGCGGACCATTCTTCATGGGTTTCTATTTCCCCTTCGCTACTAGTTTAGCACCCATTATACATGGTGAAACCCTCGCTTTCTTCTACGTTGCAGAACCTGCGCATCCCAATGCCATCCCAAGTTTTCCTGAAAACCGTCCAAGCCTGGATCTCCTTGCAGGCCAGCCCTTGCGGACCGTAGTTCGCAGACCGCCTTTTACCCTCTACTATTTGTATACAGATGTGGAACTCTATCCATTCACTTTGCAAACTCCACATGACTCATTTCCCTCTGGCCCCTTCACACACAAAGTAGCTAAGAAAATTGCTAAATGCAGGTATTCTATTGTGGGCCACCACCTGCGGCCTGTCGTCCCGCGATAGCCGTTTTGAAACAGTCTTGCCTAACCTACCGCCCACCTTGTGGGGCCCAATCCCTCTGCCGCCATCTAACCCTGAATGATGAACCCTGCTAGGGTGCCTTGCAGACTTCACGTTGTGGACTGCCACTCCGCCTCAGCCATTTCTAAACAACCGTCCCTTAACGACACCCCATGGGTTTCCACCTTCATGCTCCTCAAAGAATGAAACCTGAGATGCCCTTTCTACCTGCAGGTCTCACAATGAGGAATTCCATTTGCATACTTCTTCCATGCCAACGTTGTTCCAAATGGCGAAGCCCCACACGACCTTAATGACCCCAACTTCCACACCCTCTTGACCCACATGAAAAATGATTGCACTAATACCTCTGAAACTTCATGAACGGTTGACCCACGTGCCAAAATGCCTTAACACCTTGATGGGGCCCTGAATCAGGGGTGTAGAAATCTTGCTACAGGTGGTTGCATGTGGGTCGTCGCGTTGTTTCTACGCTGCCTTCTCCAAATGGCTACCAGCACAAGGAAACCTGCATTGCTCTATCTTCCCCAAACAAGAGTCGAATGATGAATTTCAATGGATTTTATGATCTCTAACGATGATTTGCTTGATTTAACATCCGTTAGCAGGATTTCGCTAATGCTCTCGTTTCTTTTCATATGAATATGCTTATTATGTCTCTATTTGCATGATTTATGGAATCAGCTATAGGATCATCAGGAGCATCTGCGAAGAAAGATAAAGCAAAGAAGCCTACCAAAGTCCCAGGAGGAAAAGAAGATAAAGATCAGATAAAGTATCAATTCCAGGGGGTAGAAGTCACCTCCCAGGTCACTTATTCCTGGGACACGATCACAGATACCAACCTTGGACAAGTTGATATAGATGAATTCAGACAGAGGTTTATCATCAACCCAACCACAGACAATGCCAAGAAAATCAGAAAGAGTGATTTGGCCAAGGAAGTTGGCTTCCCACCCACTCTTGTAGCCCTAGAACTGGTAATAGCTTGCAGGCAAGCCTATCAAGCAGAAAGAAAAAGGATCATTGATCATGAGGGCAGGGTGTTGGTAGATTTTTCTATCAGGTCCATAGGAGAAACATTCCACATACCTACATTTGACCCTATGGAGGACACAAAGAAGGGATATGTTGAAAGCACGTGGAAGGTCGACCCTCTGAAATGTAAAAAGTTAATTAACCAATACTGGTTGAGGGAGAAGAGGGGCAGCGCTAACAAGGTACCCCAAGAATTGTTCAGAAGTGAATTTTATAAAGATTATCACAACTTAGTGACCTTGTTAAGCAGAGTCATGGGCATTCCCACTACTCCTTACTTTCAAGAGTGGATGTTTTATTTCATTGAGGAGATTATCAGAGTGAAAGCCAAGTTTCATTGGGCCAAAAAGATCAGTGACAACTTGCATCAGCAGTTCCTGGTAGTCAAGAAGACCTCTCAGTTATATACGAATTCTTACTTGGTGTATCTCCTGGCCGAGCCATTTCCCTAAACAGGTTTATTTGTTGTGCAGATCCCAACTCCAGGAAGGGAGTTGAAGGTATAAGATAGGCACCCACAACTACAATATCAAAATTTCAAGAAGGATTACTACAAGGTGAATGATGCCTTCATCGGGCATATTATTAGACTCCTCAGAGGGGACTTTGAGAGGAGAGTCACGCACAGTGCCCGTGCGTTCATCCACAAGTTTGATTTTTTGTTTATACAGTTCCAAAAATTTACTTACATCTTAATGGAGGGCTTCTCTGAAAGGTCGTACAAGTTGCCTCGGTGCCCAAATGACCGACTAATCCTGATGAAAGTCTCCAGGAAATTGCAGAATGCACACACTCTCCTCAGCGACAAGCATCGGGTAGGGATACCATATCCCCTCACATTCAGGCAGGGAATATACACCCTCACAACTACCCAATGTGCATAATACTTAGAAAAGGAGACTATTGAATACGTGGACTTTCACACTGCTCGACCAAGGATGGATCCTTATGGTAAATTGAAAAAAATTTAGAACAAGTCATACGCCCACTTGCCCCACATTGAATATTTTTGTGCTAACTATCGCTACAACAAGGAGGTACACATGAGGCATTAGATGTGTATGACTACTCACTTTGTCAAGATAATCAATTTGTTCCCATTACTGAACCAAATTGTAGAAGATGAAGACACCATTATGGATCTGAGATATGATGCCATTGCTAACCTGCCATTGCCCTTGATAGACTAGAATGAAGAGGTCAACAACCTTGACATTGTGACAAAGCCAGTAGAGCATAGAACAAGACAATGGATTGATGCTCAAATCGCTCAGTTGAGGTTCAATGGGGCCACCTTGACATACGGCAAGCTCGAAGATGAGCTCAAGAGTGAAATAGATAGCAGAGTTGGCATTGCCCTAGCCAAGGAAGCTCCAAAATCTCCTCTTTCCACCAGATCAAGAAAAAGGAAAGAAGTGTCAGAACGTCAGTTGAGGCCTAAAGTGTATACCAGGAAGACTGCAAAAGGAGAGTCTTTCAAATGGGCAAAGAAATCAGGCGGATTCTCTGAGATGCCAACCATTGAGGAGGATCCACTTCATGAAGGAGAAGAAGAGGCTGAGCAACCAAAGTCACCATCTACCACCTCTACTCCTGCTGTTTCCGCCACTACCGTTGCTACTCCTCCCTCTCCTATGTCTCAGGCACTACCTGTTTCCTCTCCAACCACGGTGTACATCTCAATTCACCTTGCCTCCACCTCGCCAACTACTCCAATTATAGTGTGGGATGCATCCTTCACTACAACCTCTCCACTTTCATCCTCCTCGTTGTCTCCCTCAACTGCAGTCCCTTCAGCAGCCATAACCACAATACCTACTCTCACCCTACTAGAAGCTTTTACAAGGCATATGCAAAGCATACCCATTAAACTCTCTGGGGTTTTGATGAATCATGTTGTCCAAGCTGCTATGGCTCATGTTGTTGCTAGCCTACCCATCCCCCCTCTAAGAGAACCACCAAAGATGGAAGCAACCATACAAATCTCAAAAGAAATGGAGAGACGACAGAAGGAGGATACTAAAGGAATAGATGAGGAACTCTAGGACCCCTTTAATGATGACTACCATGAACATCTAGTACATCCAATGAATGTTACCATAGATGAGGTTGCATATGAAGAAGAAGGGTCACAGTCCTCGGAAGAAGATATTGAGGACCCCAGTTCCAAGTATGTAGTAGAGTCCTCTGACCAAGAGCTTGAGGAGGAGTTGTCCAAACAACTCAAGGACATTGGGGAAGAAGTTGAGAAGTAGCCTTTTGGAGAAAAGGAGGAAACTAATGATGACATGGAAATATCTATGGAGCCTCCAGTAGATGGACAAGACAAAGGCCCTGATCAAGAAGAAGAAGAAATACCTCCCGAGAAGGAGGAGGGAAAGAAAGAAGTTGAAGCTGAAGAAGAGGATAAGCCTAAAGAAGAGACTGAAATGAAAAAGAGCCCTGAGCTAGAACACCATGCAGAGCTCAAATAAGAAGAAGAAAGGGTACCTGAAGGGGAGGACAACCCTAAAGAAAATGTAGCTATTACCGGGATAGATGAGGAAAAGGCCATATTGATTCGGGACTCGAATGAAGAAGAAGAAGAGAAAATAGAACAAGAAGCCTCAGGCCATGAGGAAAGGAAGATCCAACATGTTCAAAGAGAAGAAGGTGATCGTGAGTCACCAAATGAGGTATCTCAAATGCCTGATTGGCTAGAAAAGTAGCTACAAAAGAAGGCCCCTATTCTCATAGATCCTAAAGAAAGATTGGAGGCTATCTTGGCACGAGCTCAAATAAGAACAAAGAAGGAAAATAAGTTGAGAGTCCGATCCCACATCACAATGGATGCATCTGGATCAAGGATAGTACAAATTTCCACCCTAGTAATAAACAAAGGAGATGGGTTCAACTATAATATCTCTACCATTGAATTGGGTACCACCACAAGAGAACAAAAGATTGATCAATTCCAGGGGTCGGTCGCCACGATCGTCCATCAGATGAACAAGGATCAATCCTCTAAGGAGGAGTTGAAGGCACAAGTGGCAGACCTCACCACCTACATTCAACAGTGGTCCTCCACTGAGGAGGCACCAATGATGTCTTCGGCCCCGCCCTTGCTTCTCTCTAAAGATCACATAAGCAAGTTGGAAAAGAGAAAGAACTGGACCAAGGCTACTGTAGACTAGTTTAGGCGATTGTTGTACAATGGTGATATGGGTGTTGGCCATGCTTTACGAACAACCAATAAGTTTTGGGAAGTACAGAAGCAAATTGAAGGCACAGAGAGAATTTGTCATAACTTCCCTAAACTATATAGGATTACATATCCTAAGCTCGAGGCCATTCTTAAGATGCCTGAGAGGACCTGGGAGAAGGAGCTGGCCCTAGTAAAAGATGATTATTGGCTGGTGGAGACATGGAAGATGGGTCTGGACCACAAAAGGGAAGTTCGAGAGAGGGTGCTCCATGAAGTAGAGCTTGACCTTGAATGGGTCAACATAGGATGGACTGCGAGGAGTATCTGAAACTTATGACAGATTACGACATGCTTTCGGAGAAGATGAGGTCGTATTTCCACAAGAAAATGGAGAAAGGAGACACATATTCATTAATGTCATACTTTATGTATTTTGTTGCTTGAGCCTTTGTCTAGTCAGAGCAGGTGATCAAGAACACACCTAAGTGTACAAATAATTGGGAACTGATCACAGGCAGATCTAGGAAGCTGACCTTCCAAGTGCTCCAGTCAAAAATCATGGAATGGAATAAACTTTAGGAACTGATAGGAAAATTTGTGGAATATTCCACTATCCAGAAAAATGAAGGAAAGCCTATAATAGATGATGAGTTCCTCACTGTTTAGCTACAGCAAAAGGGAAAATCACTACACGACAAAAGTGCTACAGTGACAGGGCACTAGAAGACAAAATAGGGAAAAAGATAAAGAATGTATTTTAAATTGTGAAATATTGGAGGTAGGTGAAACCCTAATTTGTAATGAATCTTGGCCACACAATGTGAATTAATCCTGGCCATTCATTTCACCTTTTGAAAACTATAAATAGGGGGTCTCCTCTCATTTTCAAAGAGAGAGTTGAGTTGTTGTAATAACATGTTGCTGAAATTTCAATAGAAATTCATTATTTTTGGTGGACTCTTGAGTTTCTCTCATGTTTCATGATTCATCTCCTCATTGTTGATAGATTTGAGTAGATTTAATTTTTTGTTTTGTGTATTTTGCATGCTTTTAGTAGTTTAGTGAATGTTGTTCATTGATGTTGAAGAATATTGTTGTGTTCATGCCCTTCCTTGTTCATGCTTTTTGTTGTTTGCTGATGATAAACAGCAGTGTAAAGCTAGTCTGAACATAAATTAATTTGTTGCATTTAAAGTGCATCTTTTATTCATGCTTTATGGTGAATGAACAGTTGAAATCTGTAGACCTTAGAAGATAGCTCTAGTTTCATGATACTATTGGCCAGTTTGATTCAGGTGAGAACTTATTTTGAGGGAAGGTTGTCCCCTTTGTAGCATCCTCCATTATCCACTCATTGTAGTTGTAGGTCCTAGGAACTCTGCCTTTCCCTTCCCTTTTGGCATTTCTTTGGCAGAAATTAAAAACTAAGTTCTAGAATCATCACAAACCAAATTTGGTGTGAAGATGGAGTTTATTTGTTATTCCTCAACTTGTACAGCAATGAGAACATGTTCGAGAATTTACAAACTCCATTTAGGGATCCAATCTCCTTCAACAACATCGTGAGGCCTATGATTATCATAAAATCCCATCAATGGCCCGAATTATTCCAAAGCATTGTATCATGACTGGAAGCTTTTCGAGAGAGACCTTAGGGTAATAATTTGGAACTTATGCGGCACATTTCTACCTTTCAAGAGGTGAGTCGCTTGTGCGGCTCCTATGTTGAAGTGCAAAAATACCCATCAACAAGTATGCCCCACCTTGGGATTTACAAAATTTTCCATATTCCATGAGGTCTAATGCATGTTATCCTTCTCTCAGGCACCTAGACACTTGGCCAATCAAATTTGAGATGTTATGAGAACTTACACCTCTTACAGATTCCTTACAGTCTGTCATAATAGTTGTTGCATGCAAAGACATGCAAGAAACATGCAATACATGCAATAATCTTTTGGCATCCCACTTTATGACAACATATGACACTTGTACATGCAAAACTCTCCAAAATCACTAGAAGACAAAAAAAATTCCTCATCCAAAGGTGGACACCCAAAAGGAATATTCTCCCAAAAGATGGTTTTACCAAATTACCAAGGTCATTGTCCTATCAAAATTTACATTTCCATTTCACCCAAAGAAAATTTACATTGTTGTAAGTGAAAATATTATTCTCCTAAACACTAAGCCCTTATTGAAATCAAACAAATCAAAATAAAATATTTTTGGTGACACAGGATTTCCAGTACACCATGGATGCTCTTGCATCAAACACCCAAGGTAGAAGAAAAGTGACCCTGTCACTTCTCAAGAGGGTAACCAAGACATTCAACTTCAACTTCCAATAGCCAAGATGAGTCCTCAACAAGCCTTCCAAACCATTCAACCAAGTACTCAAAGTATTGTTTGTGTCTTGTACTCCTACTCACCCTGCTATCCAAATTTGCCTCTATTTTCCCCACTTCTAAAGTAGGTGTTGGTATATGAATTATTTCACCTATGGTACCTTCATCACTTTCAGCTTCATTAAAAAAATTTAGATCAAAAATATTGAATATAGGTGAAATATTAAGTCCACTAGGCATGTAACGCCTTATCATGCTAACCCCAAAGGACAACAAAATACCGCACAATTTTTTTTTTTGAAAGAAGAACATTGCATAAGATGATCGTGAACATACATTATATAAGCTGATTATAATATATGTTACATGACAAAACCTAACTAGTCCCATGGGGTTATAGGGTTGCATTACACGTAAACGTTCCCAACCAAAATATTGTTAAAGATAATGCCCAGAAGTTAACAATAGAAGCATACATTCACAAGATAACATAATCATACAACCATCCATAAGCAATAGCGATGAAAAAGATACATACAACATTCTATTATAATTCAATTCATAGTTTAATATTACAATTATGGAGCATATTTCCACATATACAATACTTCATGCATACATTACTACATTACATAATGCTTCCCTTATAATCAACAGGAAGAGTACATCAAGTACAAGAATAATTATATCAATGGAGAATAAGGTACAAGGTATAGAACAGTCTTCTACCAAGTGAAGCTCTAGAAACTTTGTGTCCGCTTCTGCATCACGAACACAAACTGAGAACCCAATGGGGTGCATAGCATGTTCCACCTAACCACATGGACCCAAAGATTCACCCCTCGTGCTAGGAGTTGACAAGAAATACCCACGACCAAGACAGACTCGAGTAGAATGACCACAAGACCAAACCGCGAGAGCAACCAAAACATAACAAACAACAATCTCAATGACTACTTTCAAGGTGACTGCTTTCAGAGCCATACAAAGGGGAAAGTAAGGGATAATATGGGAGAGTGTTATCACACAATCCTATCATGGGTTATCTTGGCTGCCTCTCAACAGGCATCAGCCCCCATCTATGGTTATCCTAACTGCCTCGCACTAGGTACCGGCCCCATAGGGTGACTCGTATGGAACCACTAGCCTCTCATGAGGACGAGGTAGCGATCTTTCCGACCATAGCCTTCTCAACCCACCCTTAGTCTACGGAAGCACTAACAGCGAGGGCAAGGTATCTTATTTATCTTTAGTTTATGTATTCCTACCCAAACCCACTAGTACATTTGTTAGGTTTTCACTTATTTAACCAACTCATCAATGGGTTATCCAGGTTGTCCCTTTGTGTGTCATCCCCCATAAAAATCCACTCTCCCTAATAGCCCTAAAATAAATCTAAGACATCAAGGAGTGCACCAAAACAAAAGAGCACTAAAACCACAAAACTAGTGTACATGCGAGGCATGAACCATCTCGCCAAAGCCGCTTACAAAGACAATCTTGATACAAGGTATGACCCACACATGAACTCAAAATCAGTAGTAAGATCAAACTTATTACAATGATTAAACCGTGGAAGTTCAACATGGAACAAGTCTTTCCATAGCCTTTGGAAGCCTATAGGACAACCTACCCTTGCACTCCTAGAAGAGTAACTCAGTGACATGGGTTCCCAACATGATCTCACAACAATTCCAAACAAATAATCTATTCAAACAGAAATAATGCAAATGAACGATGAAACTAACCATGGGGCATAAAAAAAAATTAACTTCTTAATCTCCTAACACATTCCATGTAACAAATAAATATTAATCGCTACACTTATTTGTACAAGCAATTGAATACTAGTTAGACAACTAAGGAATTGTGCAATTCATATACACATACACAATTAGGACTTAATCAGAAACTAAAATATATGTATAAATTAAAATGAAAACGTTCTAAAAATTAACTAATTTAAAATATGGTTTACAAATCTTTTACTCACATAAATAAATAAATTACTGAGAAACTGAAATATATGTATAAATTAAAATAAAAATGGTTTACAAATTAACTAATTTAAAATACGGTTTACAAATCTTTTACTCACATTAGTAAATAAATTATTGAGAAACTGAAATATATGTATAAATTAAAATAAAAACGTTTTACAAATTAACTAATTTAAAATATGGTTTACAAATCTTTTACTCACATTAGTAAATAAATTACTAAGAAATATATTTATTTTATAATTTTGTAGAAGAGGATTAAAAGGTTTTATTTTGTTGTTTGTAAGCTAGACAACCAACATATTGCATTTAAGAAAAATATAATCTAACTCATAAATAATTAAACTTAATTAAAAGTAATCATCAATAATCTCGTTCCAGACTGATTTCATTAACTAACTAAAATATTTGTCTTTCTAATAAAATTTATCAGAATTAATTATCATTACCAACATTTATTCAATGGTAACTACCCATTAAACATTTTTAAATGTAAAAGAATTTCTTATAACATTACTATTTATACATTCTTATAACCAAATTTTCTTTTAATTAAAATTCATAATTTAAACTCATATAAATATACAGTATGGAGAGGTAGGTAATATATATAAATATATTTACATACATATATACATATATATATATATAATACACATTTTATACGTATCCAATATATATATATATAAATTCCACACACACACACTATATATATATACAAAATGTCATAACCATAAGAGGGCGCAACCCTGGAAGGGTTGCACACAGGCAGCAGTCTAGCTGTTGTGCAGCAGGGAATCGAGGGAAGGAGTGGGGAAGGGTGAAGAGGGCGTTGGGGGCCACCATCCACCTCACAAAACAAAATAAAATGATGAAGGATATCCCCAGCAAGAAACAAAACACAGGAAAATTTGTATGATAATGGAAAAAGAAACATTGATTAACTCCCTTCCTTGAACAAAGATGCCACAACAGGTAATCTAAATACAACAAAAGAATGATGGTATGGGCAACATAGATGGCTGTAAACCTGAATTTACAATTGGAGATGGAAATGAAGTGCACAACAAACTCTCCTTGCAGTCCAAATTTTGTTTCTAGTAACTCAGTTCCTTCTAATATTCACCTGGCTGAAAAACCTTCCTCTCTTTTTTTTACCAGAGCACTCTATAGGGTAAAATAAAACAAGAGCTGCAGGCAGCGAAGTTCCTGCCAACAAGTTCTAGAATTGTTAGTAATAATGTTGATAAAACAAATGAATAATAGGTACATAAAAAGCAAGTTTTCCTGTTTATCAGTTGACATATATAACATGTAATGTATGTATAATCTCAAAATTGTTTGAACATAAGTTTGTTGAATATCTCAAAAGGTACTTATGTTATTTGAAATATACATTTGAAAGTTTGGAACAAATGTTTTGGAGCATAGAAAACACTATGAAAAAGAATGCCCAACCTGCAAAAGAATGCGCAAACATGTTATCAATGCTTATACTATTGAAGTTAATTAAATGAAGTTTACATAAGAAGCAATATGCAAAAAATGGGAGAATATTAAACAAAGAAATTACAGAAGTAGAAGATAAGCATACTCTTGACAGGCTTTATATGTCTCCACACAGACCATAATGTATGTAGTTTCTAACTTCAAATGGATGTGAGAGAATGTTGAAAACTGCAGAAGAGAGATGCAAGAAGATAATACAGAAAAAAATCCAGTAGACAGATGAAATATTTTAATGAGAGCCCTCAGCATAAATCTGCATCCATGAATGCTTCTAACACCTGCTATAAATTTAGGAAAGAATTTATTATATAATAAAATACTTTTGCAATAAATTCCAATTCACAAATAAGGCTTGCAACAGAAGAAAGTACCTTTGATTTTATATTGCTTCTTTTCTATTTCACAACATAGGCAGGAGCTGCATCCAAAATAAAATTTCATCTGAGAAGTCTTTGAATGGGAAAAAAACCATTTTCCACGTTGCTTCATTGTATGTATGAAAATGTACAAGACATATGAGAAAGATTTGGAGATGGTGAGACATCTAACGATGCATTGTGCAATAACTTGAATGTACAAGTAAGATAATGCCTAATTTATTCAAAGTTTGTTCATCACGTTAAAAATAGGAGTTAAATAAAAAAAATGTGTGTGTAGATACATTCGTAATTTCTATATACATATACATTTATGCTTGGGTGGAAATATGCAAATAGATACATATATGTGTGGTAAACACATGCGCACACACGAAATTTAAGTTTGCAGAGATCTTGTAAATTCTAGAGGACTAGTCACCAATACAAGTGAAGGTTATTTGTGGCCAATTTATTTATTTTATAACATATCTTTCATGTATATATAAGTTCCAATTAATTTATTCGAGCGCAAATCAAGCCAAGTATAGGTGTGTATGAGGGCCTAATTTTGGCCTTGTTGTAGAAATTGTCCTCAATATTTATATTTTTTAAATCCCTAGTGCTTGAGTTGGAAGCCATGGTTTAACATTCTTTTTGACAGCAGAAGTTAATGAGAATGCTCTTAATGAGCATTAGATGTTTTGCATGCATTATAAAATTATCATTGGTTTAGTGTTGATTTTGTGGTAGGTGTATTAATGGATTGACAGCAAAGATGGTGCTCTAACAATTGAAGGAATTTTGCAGATGCTTGAGGTTTTAGATGGTGCCTACTAGTCACAAATGCCAAAGAGGCATTTTTTAGAGATGTTGTGGCAGATAGAGAGCATGCCTGATTTTTAGTCAGAGTTCATTGTGGTACATCTGGCTTATTGGGTTGTAGGAGGCCATATTTGTGAAATGGTTTGGATGGCAAGCAAAAGAAGCACAAGGAAAGGAAAGGTGCAAAAATCCTAAGGAAATGTATTTGAGTCCATAGGAAACTCTTTGGTTCTAAATTAAATGCAGCTCTAGGATTTGTGAAATGTGTGTTGGGGGATATAGGTATGGATGCAGATCACAGGCCAAAATCTGCTATACAAGGAGACTTTGTCTCCAACCTACATACAGTCATTTCTGATGCATATTTATGTTTATTACCATTAAGGATTTTTAACCTAGCTAGTTTAGGAAGGAAAGCAGATGTAACTAAAGGTAAGGCGCTGGCCAGTTTGCATGTCACACATTCAAATGGTAGTGTGAGGTTGGAATCAGCTACATTGTTCCAGTTTTTTGTGGTGGCTCTATTCATACTGGAGAGAACTTTGTGGTGGTATTTGTTTCCCCTCTTTGGTAGGGGCTCTTCAAGGATGGCAGTCTTCAAGTGCACGGGAGGAGGAGCAGGCTAGGTGGAACAGGTGATTGAAGTGTTGAAGGAAGAATCAACAGGGAGGGGGCATTGGGGAGTGATGTAAGGAAAGGTTTGTTTTAGGTAGTTTAATTTTATTCAGTTTAAACTTTTTGGTCTCTATTTCCTCTAGTTTTAGCTGGTTGTATCTACACTATAGAGCAGCATTGTATCACATGTTATTAGTTTTTTGTATTTCACTTGCAATGTATAGGTGTTGCAGTTTTGACTGTCTTTATCCTTTGCTAGCATAGAAGGGTGGTGTATCTTTCTGATATATGTAATGAATTTTCATTAGTAAGGGCCCCAAAAGGAGCAACACCTCTAATTCTTTTCTCTTGTAGAAACTATGAGCATGTACTCTATTATTATTGAGGAATAGTCTGAAGAGATATGATAGATTGTGATATTTCGCAGGAAAAATACAACAAGAATAGCTAAACAACAACAAAGAGGAAAATAAACATCATATAACAGCTATGGTGAAAGGCTTCTAAAAATTTTATGCATATCCATTGTCATTATTATTCTTGTAACTTGTGATTATTGCTAATATAATAATTGCATACACCTACTCATTAGCCATAAAGACTGCATATAAGGAAGTTCTGATGACATTTTTTGCACATAAGTCTTTGATCTGTTGTAAAAAATAATGAAAATGCTTTCTACCAGAGAGAATGGATGAAAACATCACAAAAATTATCATTAGCAAACTTATTAAAGCCACTAGGAGCATAGCACCGATCAATTTATAGTTTTTAATAGACATGTGGTACTGTTCTATGCAGGTATGCAATGTTGAAGAATCAATCAAGAAAAAATAGTAGATTTGAACATGAATGATTGGAAATATATTACACAAAGTTCTTTTTAAACATATGATATAAAGTTATAAACATTCCAATTGTTAGTAATTGATAAGAAAAGCAATTTAAAAATTAAATCACCGCTCAAATGCAAACAAAGTTGGCTTGAATATATATTTACAAGGTAGAGGTAGCAAAAATGGTAGTGTTTGACTCATACATGACATTTATGAAAATATACAAAGGCAGGCATGAATGCAAGCATCATCTATATATTTTTTAAAAATCATGATGTTTAAGAAATTTAAAATTTATGATTCGTGAAAAGAAAAATTAGGATAAAGAATCAAAACATCAACATCAAATGATAAACATTTCCAAGGAGCTTCCAATTAGAGCAAGGGTTATATATTTTCAGTTTCAGTTCTTTTAACCTACAAAAATGAACACACTATTAACGAGTAGAGGAAGAAAAGGTATCAAAAAACTCCTTGCCACATATTGAGCTTACCTGCAATCGACACAGAATAGGCTTTTGCCATCGATCTCTCTGTAAAGAACAAAGCAAGTTAAGCCCAAGATTTATCATAGGAAAGACAATATGTTTCTTTGAAATGGAAACTATGCAAGCAACAGTTTGCAGACCATACTTTTTGAAAGGACAAAAATTTATAGCATGAATTCACAAAATCTATCATATGTATAACACTACCCCTAAAGTACTTACTATCATTTAAATGCTATCAGTCATATACAAAACATTCACAGAGCTAAAGTATGAAAAATAACTACAAATATGAGGCAAGACTATCCTCTGGTTAATTACATTGATTAGTAATCACAATAAGACATGAAAGATGCTGCTAAGTTTCCAGTGTAGTTCTCGTCTGCATTAGAATCCCATGGCTTTACTCCATGCATTATCAGATCTTCAAACTTGCTGACAGGTCTCTCTCTAGAACGACCTTGCCTCGTGGGGGTTGCCCTGCCGTTGTTTTTATCTGGCGCAAGAGCTGCTACTGAACGTCCTCCCTTGGAACCAAGGTTGGCCTTGCCTCCCCTTGAAGCCTTTGCACCCAAAGCGTTTATGTTGTTTCAAGAAGACATGATTACCGACTTGCCAGTTGCTTTATGCTGCATGCAAAGAACATAGTAAGGAAAGATAAAAACCTAGAAAAAAATTGGCACACAAATGAAAAGAAAAAATGCTTTTAACAGATTTCTTCAGGGTTTAAATAAGTTGAAGCACCTGCAAGCGAATGGCTGCCAGTCTTTATGCGAGCTTCCTGAGCAACTATGTAGGTTACGGCAGTTGAGTACACTCCGTATGATTTATTGTCATGAATTAAAGTATCTATCAGAATTGTTCACATAACTTAAAGCCTAAACAACTGCCGATTTTTTCTTCCTTTTCTGTTTTAAGGATTGCCTGCCGTGTACCTGCAGTGAATTCGATTCACTTTGTTTCCGTGACCACACTAGCCAAAATAAATGAGTGGCCCAAAAACTGCCCTGGCGAAAGAAATGTTTTTTCCCTACCATGCCCAAAAATCCGTTTATATCGCTTAAAATATTTTTAGACCAATAAAATTGATGATAAATAATTTTTTTTTAAAATTAAGTTAAAAAAATTCATCTCTACTTTACAAAAGTTAAATATGAAAATAATAATATTTTGTAAATGAATTTATGTAAAATTAATATATTACATGATAATTTAATATATTAATATAATATATAATAATTAAAAATAATTTCATAATATAATATACTAAAAATATATTAAATTATATACTAGATGTTGTGTATTCTATAGTATATATTTTTAATTTATTAAATTATTTTTATATATTATATAATAGTTTTTTAATTATATTTTAACATATAACAAGTAAATAAATGTTTAGGATGAAGAAAAAGTAATTAATGTGTTAAATGAAGGAAAAAAGTTTTTGAAGAGTTAAAAAATTCAAATAAATATTTCCATTAGATAAAATTTAACTTTGTGGTAAGAAAAATTATATGTTTAAAATATTTGAGTTAAATTCATTTTACAATTTAGTAATCTTTATATATATATAGAATTAGTGTTGGGAAAGTAAATAGACTAGTGAAATTAAATTTACTTAAAAGAAAACGAACTATTTTGGAAACTATGATAATGGAGCGGGAAAATCGCAACTATGATAATGGAGCCGGGAAAATCGCCCTTATCGCTCAAAACTTTTGAGCCAATTACCTTTCAAAAAAATAATTTTAGATATTTGTTTTGTTAAATATTTTGCATATTTACTTTAGAGTTATGCAAATATTTGTCAAATAAAAAATAAATATGAATTCTCATTTGTTTAAATCAAAATTATTAATAACTTGTTAAGGAAGAGGCGTGCCTATAGTTCCTTGGGCAGGAACTAATAATATATGTTTTCAATCTCAATGTCCTTCTTTCTACTGCATTTCCAAAATAAATTGCAGAAAGACTCTATAGTTTTTCTCGGATAACTCAACAAGACAGGTGGCAATAATACTAAATTCTTTTCCTCCACCCATCAAAACTCTTTTCACCTATTTTACCACTTGTAGGTTAATCTTACATTTTAGTAAATTAATAAACCTAACTCCACTATTATCACCTATATTTTAATATTTTCCTTATTAACAATAGCTCACACGATTTAAAATAATTAAATTATTACAGTTGTGTAATTCTTATATATATATATATATATATATATATTTTTTTTTTTTATAAAAAAATTACCATTTTCAAATATAGTATTTAACAAAATGTCCATTTTTAAATAAGTCTATAATAATGATTAAATAAGCAATATTATTTAATTGCTAATTTAAGAATTAACAATGTTGCAAATAAAATATTATTCCATTTATAATTAAAAACATTTAATATTGACAAATTAAAAATAATATTCATTTAAATTTAAAATTTTACAAACTAATTTAATATTTAATTAAATCCTTGACATTTTCACAAATCACTTAAATAATTAAATTTAATGCTTTAATTAAATTGATTTCAACAATAATAATAACCATCATTAAATTAAATTAACTAATTAACAATAACCATAATGTATCGAAACCAAACAATTAACACATTAAAACTAACACTTAAAACGAACGACATGAAACAAAACGATACCATAACAAAATGGGGTACTGACAGACAACATCGTCAAACAACGATGGAATGATGGACACAGACAGGGATACTTTCTTGTCAACTCCCTAAACCACATCATATCCATTGGGCATGTTGGGCACGCTCAGACCCAACGGTGCGGGTGGCGTCAGTGCCTGGTACCTGCAGTCCTGCATAAAACCAATTGTCCAAACAACATATATATATTCAATGTCAAACACACTGTGAGAGAGAATTGCAGTGTAGCAGGGCGCTCACGGATGAGTGATGCAACACCGTCCTTGTCACCTGACTCTCAAACAATAACCATATTCTAAACAACATCATCATTAAACCATAAGTAAACAACTGCATAAGCATAACATCAAACACATATGTCCACATATCATAAGCAATAGTAGTAGTGTCATAGAAAAACAAGTCTAATAAGTAGAACTGTCAACCAACCAAACAACATGGTGAAACATCACCATCATAGTCTCAAGTATGCATCAAACATAATAGTATCCAAATAGTATCAACCACACACTGAAAAGTATTGTAGGAGCAACAGAAACACAGAGGCACTACATCCTCCCTCCCTAGAACTAGGCTTACTCCTGGAAGCAGAAAACAAAAAGGGATAAGACTCTCGAATGCGGATGCATCCTCCCATGTCGTTGATGTCTCATCATTAGGGTCCCATTGGACCCGCACCTGATAAAAGTCTCTGCCCCTGAGAACGATCCTCCTATGTTGAAGAATGGCGATGGGCTCGAGTGCCAGCTGCCCGTCCTCAACCTCTGACGCATTCCAATCAAGCAAATGAAAAACATTTGGATAATAGGGCCTAAGTACAGAAACATGAAACACATCGTGTATGCGCGATAGACTGGGCGGCAATGCTAAGCGATAAGCAATGGGGCCAATTCTCTCCAACACCTCAAACGGTCTCACAAAATGAGGCGCAAACTTAGAGCCTTTTCCATAACGAATTGGACTCTTTTAGGGATGCACTCATAGAAAAACCCGATCTCCAATAGAAAACTAATAGTCGACCCTATGTGCATCTGCATATTTCTTTTGCTTGTCCTACGCTACTACTAAGTGCTCTCTGATGCGAGCAACCTGTTGTTCCATGTCCTAAAGCATTTTGGGTCCAAGCAAAACTCTGTCCTCAAGACGGTCCCAACTCAATGGGGTCTGACAAGGATGGCCATATAATGCCTGAAAGGGAGCCATGCCAATCGAGCTATGATAACCATTATTATAAGCAAACTCCACCATATGCAAATAGTCCTCCCAACGCGATTGTTGATCCATCACGTACATACAAAGCATGTCCTCAAGAACCTGGTTGACCCTCTCGGTCTTACCATCTATTTCAAGATGGTAGGTAGAACTAAAGTTTAGTTGGGTTCCTAAGGAATGTTGCAAGGATGTCCACAATGCAGAAGTGAACACTAGATCTCTATCGGAAATAATCCTCTGTGGGATTCTGTGTAGTCAAACAAATCCTCCATGAAAATTTTGGCTATAGAGGAAGTGGTATAGGAAGATCGGATAGGAGAGAAGTGTGCCACCTTGGTCAACCTGTCTACCGTGACCATGATAGCATCGTACCGACGAGAAGACATAGGAAAACCCACAATAAAGTCCACCGATATGATATCCCACTTCCACTCAGGGACAAGATGAGGCTATAGAAGTCCTGCAGGATGCTGGTGTTCTGTCTTAACTCTCTGACATTCCAGACATCTCACCACAAAATTTGCAATATCTCTCTTCATTCTAGCCCAAAAGTACAATGAACGGAGGTCTACATACATCTTCTTGACTCCTAGATGAGCAGAATAGTGAGCCCGATGTGCCTTAGTCATGATTAGGGTATGAAGACCCTTAGTAGGAGGTACATACATGCGACCCAAAAATCTCAAAAGACCATCAGATTCCAAAGAATAACTAGAAAAATTTCCCTATAACGCCCTATCTGACTCAATTTCTGACTTCACTTATTGATACCAGCCATCTGTAGGAAGTGCTGCAAGGATCTAGCTCCTCAAGTCCACACCAAGAGTCACTGCAAATATCTCATATCTCTGTCGACTCAGAGCATCTGCCACGATGTTTTCCTTGCCCTAGATGTACTTAACTTCAAAATGATATTTGAAAAGAAACTCCATCCATCTCCTCTACCTCGCATTCAGGTTCGACTGTGTAAAGATATACTGCAAGTTGTGATGATCTCTATGAAGCTCGAACCAATGCCCCAATAGAAAGTACCTCCATCTCACAAGGGCATGAACAACATCGACTAACTCTAAATCATGTGTAGGGTAATTCAGCTCATGATCCTTGAGCTTGTGGGACTCAAATGCAATCACACGACCTTCTTGCATCAAAACGGCTCCTATGCCTTCCAAGGAAGCATCTCTACACACCACGAAATCCTTAGAAGGATCAGGAACTACTAGGATTGGTACACTAGTCAACTTTTCCTTAAGGGTCTGGAAGGCTAACTGCCACTGTTCTAACAAAACAAACTTCTTCCCTTTCCTCTAAAGAGAAGTGATGGGATGTGCAATCCTTGAAAAGCCTTGTACAAACCGCCAGTAATAGCCCGCTAAACCCATAAAGCTACGAATTTCAGGAACATTCGTGGGCACAGGCCAATCGATGATGGCTTGAATCTTCAAAGGATCCACAGCGATACCTTCTCTAGAGATGATGTGACCCAAGTATTTCACTTCAGCATTATAGAATTCACACTTTGCCAAATTAGTATACAACCGGTTGTCTCTCAAGCACTGCAACACCTGTCTCAAGTGTTCCTCGTGCTCCTCCATAGTCTTCGAGTAGATTAGGATATCATCGAGGAACACAAGAACAAATCTATCCAAACAAGTTTGAAAGACTCCATTCATCAGGCTCATGAAGACTGATGGTGCATTTGTCAACCTGAACAGTATAACAGTGAATTCATAATGCCCGTATCGAGTGTTAAATGTTGTTTTGTGAATATCTGCTTCGGTTATCCACAATTGATGGTATCCTGACTTAAGATCAATCTTTTAGAATACCTGAACCCCCTTTATCTGATCAAACAAGTTGTCAATTCTTGGAAAATGGCATTGGTTCTTCACCGTCACTTTGTTTAGCTTCCTGTAGTCAATGCACAAATGGAAGGAACTGTCCTTCTTCTTCATGAATATCACTGGTGCTCCCCATGGGGAAACACTAGGATGAATGAACCCTTTTACTAACAACTCCTCCAACTGCAAACGGAGCTCCTGAAGTTCCTGTGTTGTCATCTGATATGGAGCCCGAGATATAGGCTCAGCTCCAGGTACAAGATCAATTATGAAGTCGATGTCACGCTTTGGTGGCATCCCCAAAATTTCACTTGAAAAAACATTTGCAAAGTCCTTGAGGATAGGATATTCATCCAATGACACCTCTTGAATTTCTCCCAAGTTTAAGTTATTGACTGACACAGCAAACAATTAGCAACCCTGACGAAAACACCTCTTCAGTTGCATAGCAGAAATCATCCGTAATGAGATGGGTCTATGTATGCCAACAATCTCAACTTCCTTACTAGAATCATCTACACATTGCACAACCTTGCAATGACAATCTATTATAGCTCAGTGAGCATTCAACCAATCCATACCTAAAACGACATCATAGGAACCAAGAGGTAGGATTCGAAGGTCCACCATAGTAACCAGCAACCCAATTTTCAAAACACAACCCTGAACAAATGATTCAACTGCTAGCTTTGCCCTGGAGGCCAATTCGACCTACCACTTAATGCCTTGCCTTGCTGCCACCAGTCTACAGTGCTCTACTACTAAACAAGAAATAAACAAATCTGATGCACCAAAATCAAAGAGAATAGAAATACTAGTGCCTTGTAACACACCTAATTTCTCAACCATGGTGCCCTAGTGATTAGCTTGACGGTTGTCAACCATCACAAAAACTCGATGAGATCTACCCACGTCGCCTACCATCGGCTCAGAAGTGGCTGGCCTCTAATTAAAACCTGTAGTCTTCTTCTATAGACATTTCCTAGCAATGTGTCCCTGCTGACCATAGGAGAAACAACTTGTATCCTAACCAAAGCCTCTACCACCCGCCAGTGCACTAGATTGTTGAAAACTATCCCAACTAGGGGCTAACTGTGAGCTCTATGTAGGTTGCTTGAAACGGTCCTACCGAGCTCATTGTCAATTCCAATTTTTCTTGGACTGAAACCTGCCACTCTGCTAAGACTAGGAATTTTTGTGCCTAGGCTGCAACTGCTATTGTTGACTGCCCTTAGGGGGCACATGATGACTCCTAGAAGATCCTGCAGCTTGAGGCTTCCCACCTCAAGAACCAGAACCAAAAGCAAGTGCACTGCCAATCTGTACACCTGTGTGACCTCCCCAAGCCATATCCAAGTTTTCCTCTACCACACGAACCTTCTCAATAGCTACCTCCATTGTCTTTAGCTTGAAGACCCAGACTCCTCCACTGATTCGGGTGTTTAAGCCCCTAACAAAATGTTGTACAAGCATCGCCTCATCATTGCCAGTTCCTGCATACTGCTTGAGCTCACAGAATTGGCGCTCGTACTGCTCAACGGACATTTCCATTTGTCTTAACTCATGAAATTCATCTGCTTGGTGTTTTCTCCAGTGATCTAAGAGGAAACAGGCTCTAAATCTCTCCAAAAATAACTCCCAAGACACCATGTTGATATCCAGGTGTAGTTTTTGTTCTTCTAGTTGCCACCATGTAGATGTGAAGCCTTTGAGGTGCATGATGGCGCACCTAGCCCTAGTATTTTTGTCGTAAGGATGCATTGCAAAGCAACGATCCAAGTCTATCAACCATGTTTCCACCTCAAGTCCTTTTCCAGCACCATCAAAAGTGGGAGGATGAGCTCTCAACAGATCTCTCATGTGACCAGCCACTACAGTATCCTACTTTGCTGCTATGATCCTTCTCGGAGATCTCTCCCTTTCTCTCTCCACACGTTTCTCCCCTTTCGGCCTAGGGCCTAAATGACCAAGAACCTCCTCTAACAACTGTCATAACTACAATCCATCTATTCCCAGCTCTTCCAGATTTGAACCTCCTCCTTCAGGATGATTTTGAGACCCCTGATGTTCCTCACGTTCTGATTTGTGGGAACTCTACAATGAAGTGTTTTTGTGGTTGGTTCTACGGCCACCACCTCGGCCTTTTCCATGGCCACGAGCCCGACCTCTAGGAATGGTCCTGAGCCACATTAGAGGGGAAACACAATGAGTTCAAGAGTTGAGCACAAGGTTAACATAGTGGGCTCAAACTACCTAAAGTACCCAGTGTTTGATAACCATGCTTCAATACCAAAGCTATAACGCCCCGTCATGC
This sequence comes from Sequoia sempervirens, assembly GCA_007258455.2. Classification (NCBI taxonomy): domain Eukaryota; kingdom Viridiplantae; phylum Streptophyta; class Pinopsida; order Cupressales; family Cupressaceae; genus Sequoia; species Sequoia sempervirens. The sequence goes on along the minus strand of VDFB02279651.1, from coordinate 17,505 downwards.
TAACCCTAAAGGACAACAAAATACCGCACAAATTTTTTTTTTGAAATAACATTGCATAAGATGATCGTGAACATACAATATATAAGATGATCATAATATATGTTATGTGACAAAACCTAACTAGTCCCATGGGGTTACAAGGTTGCATTACACGTAAATGTTCCCAACCAAAACATCGTTAAAGATAATTCCCATAAATTAACAATAGAAGCATACATTCATAAGATAACATAATCATACAACCATCCATAAGCAATAGCAATGAAAAAGATACATACAACATTCTATTACAATTCAATTCATAGTTTAATATTACAATTGTGGAGCATATTTCCACAGATACAATACTTCATGCATACATTACTACATTACACAATGCTTCCCTTATAATCAACGAGAAGAGTACATCAAGTACAAGAATAATTACATCAATGGAGAATAAGGTACAAGGTATAGAACAGTCTTCTACCAAGTGAAGCTCTTCAAATCAGCCTTGGAATTGTACTGAAATCTCATTTTGTTGATGTGATTTCGTACCTCCTCATGTATGCTCTTTATGTGTTCAACAAATTCCTTTGCTTCGACACTCTTCTTATCAACATTATCAATATTTTTCAGATCTGAAACAACTCTTGGTTTTCTGCCATAAATAGTTTGGAATGGATACTTACCAGTACTTCTATTCACCGAGTTGTTATATTCAAATTATGCTTGAGGTAGAATCAAATCTCACCCTTTTGGCTTATCTCAAAACTAGGCATCTCAACAAATTACCCAAGATTTAGTTCACCACCTCTGTTTGACCATCTCATTTTTGGATGGTAGGATGAACAAAACTTCAAATCAGTCTTCATCTTCTTCCATAAGGTCCTCCAAAAGTACCCCACAAACTTTGTATCTCTATCAAAAAAATGCTCTTCGGAAGACCATGTAATCTCACAACTTCCCTGAAAAACAATTTTGCAACATTCACAACATCATTAGTCTTCTTGCATGGAATAAAATGGGCCATCTTGAAAAATATATCCACTACAACAAATATTGAATCATGTCCCCTTTGAGCCCTTGGAAAACCCAAAACAAAATCCATACTAATCTCCTCCCATGGCCTCTTAGGTACTAGTAGTGGTTGATATAAACCTGTGTTATGACTAGTTCCTTTTCCTACCTGAAAAATCCTACAACCTTGCACAAATTTTCTGATATCTTGTTGTGACTGAGACCAATAATATTTTTCTCCAACAAGTGCTATGGTTTTATCAAAATCGAAATGCCCTGCAAGTCCTCCACTATGTTTTTCCTTAATCAAATTTAGTCTCATTGAACTTCTAGGAATACACAACTTGTTACCTTTGAACAACATACCACCTTGGATTCAATAATCCAACCACTTGGTTCTATCACCAGAAATAGGCTCTTTGCAAGCCTTCCAAGCCTCTCCAAAATCTAGATCCTCTTCATACAACTCCTTCAACTCATTGAATCCAACAACCTCAACCTGCATTTCAATCAACAAACCATGTCTTCTACTCAAAGCATCTACAACCCTTTTAGACTTCCCACTCCTATGTTTCAAAAAAAAAGTATAACTTTGCAATAATTTTATCCATTTAATATGCCTTTGATTTAGCTTCCCTTGACGACTCAAATATTGAAGTGCTTGATGATCAGTAAATAAAACAAACTCCTTAGGTAAAAGATAGTGTCTCCACTTTTTTCATCATTTAACTTCTCACTCTAAAATAAGCAATGGGTTTACCATCTTGACTTAGAATAGCTCCAATAGCATTACCACTTGCATCACAATCAACTTGGAATACCTTGTTGAAATCGGGAAGTGCTAAAAAAGGTTGCTCAGTCACCTTTTCCTTGAACAAATTAAAAATTTTGGTTGCTCCTGTAGTCCATCTAAAATTTATTTGTCTCCTCTCATGGTCTTAGTTAGTGGTGCACAAATACTACTGAAACCTCTAATAAACTTTCTATAAAAACTTTCCAAATTGTGAAATTATCTCACCTCAGTAGCACTTTTAGGTGTAGGCCATTCTAAAATAGCTCTCACATCTTCTGGGTCCATCTTGAGACCTTCTCTTGAAACAACAAAACCCAAGTATACCAATTCCCTCTTCATAAAGCTGCACTTTTTCAAGTTAACGAGCAACTTTTCTTCCTTCAACTTTTCAAAAACAAATATGATATGCAACAAATTCTCCTCTAGTGTCTTACTAAAGATCAATATATCATCTAGATAAACAATAACAAATCTGCCCAAAAACTCTTTTAGTACTTCATTCATCAACCTCATAAACGTACTAGGAGCATTGGTTAGTCCAAAAGGCATGACCAGACATTCATACAAACCTTCCTTTGTCTTGAAAGTTGTTTTCCACTCATCACCTTTTCAGATTCGTATTTGATGATAACCACTCTTCAAGTCAATCTTTGTGAAGTATTCTGCTCCACTCAAATAGTCCATGATATAGTCCATTCTTGGTAATGGGAATCTGTATTTGATGGTAATATTTTTGATAGCCCTTGAATCCGTACACATCCTCCATTCTCCTCAGCCATTGCGCATGGGCTTAGACTCTCTCAAATCAAGCTTTTCCGCAATAGTTCTTGAACTTGCTTGTTCAATTCTTCACTCTTAGTTGGAGACATTCTATGGGCTGCTTTGTTAGGAAAACTTGCTCCTAGTATTAGATCAATTTGATGACTTATCTTCCTCATGGGTGGCAGCCCCTCAGGTGCATTGTCTAAAACAATTTTTGGAAACTCTTGTAACAAATCTACAACCTCCACAGGAACATCTTTCACACTTTCACTGTTAGGTTTAGGAATCAAAGAAAAACAAACTTTCTCATGCCTCATACCATCTAGAAATTTTCTTGCATCAACTAAACAAACTCTTGCATTACCACAAACTTGAACCAAATCTTCTTTTAAAGGTTTCAATTTATGCTTCACACTATCCTTAGTTATAGTATATGTATTAGCACAACCATCATGCATTGCCTTTCTATCATACTATCAAGGCCTTCCTAACAAGATATTACATACATCCATTGGAATTATATCACACAATATTTCATCAAAATAACCTCCTATTTTAAATTTTACCAAACATTTTTCTCTTATCAAAATCTTTTGATTATCGTGTACCCAAGATATTCAGTACAGCTTTGAGTGCCTCTTTCTTTCTAGGTTCAATTTTCTCACCATTTCTTTGAGATACCAAGTTATCTATGATGAAATTACAAGTTTTCCCTTCTCATTTGTATCTTGTCTTGAATAATCTTTTTCTTTGAACTAGTTCATCTTCCTCATTCAACAATGCTCTTCTTGTCATCAGGATTTCACCTCCTTCCGCTTCTTCAGAATGTGATGAGCATGCATCCTTCTCATTGATATTTTCTTCTCTATTATGATTTTAAAGTCTTCTATTGGTTATTTCTTGATTGTGAGGTAAGTCATAAACTCTATGCCCCTCTTCACTGCATCGAAAACAGGTTCTGTGAAAGCCACCTCTTCTGAATCCTCTACCAAATCTTCCTCTACCTCTTGGATTTTAATCTCTGGGAGGGTGATAATTTTTTGATTTCTGATTTTTGTTGCTGCTTTGGTCTTCAAATTTCTGATTTTTTTGATTTCCATCTAACTTCTTCCTCTGGTTCTTCTACCACGACCTCTTCCTCTTTGTTTACTCTCAAAAATTTTGTTTATTCTTTCTTCAACTTTCAATGAAAACTGGTATACATCCTGAATGGTGGTCATTCTCACCAATGCCAAATCCTTGTGTATGCTAGGTTTCAGCCCATTAATGTAATGAGCTACCTTCTCCTTATTTGCTTCAGAATGTCATGTTTGAATTAGGACCTTATGAAATTATTTTGTGTATTCTTTCATAGTTCTAGTTCCTTGTCTCAAACTCTGCATCTTTTTTAGCAACTCCAACCCATAATCTACTGGGACAAATTGTCTTTTTATTTTTTCCACCATTCTATCCCATTTGGAGATTTTTTCTTTCCCTTGTCTTCCTCTTTCAAGCTGAACTTCTTTCCACAAAATTCTTGCATGGCCTTTTAACTTTGTTTTTGCAAACCTTACTCTGTGAGGATCTTCAATCTCTTCAAATTTGAAAAACTCCTCCATGTCATTAATCCAGTCTATCAACTCCTCAGGATTTAGGCTTCCATTGAAGGTTGAAACCTCCATTTTTTGCTTATTTCCAATGTTTGATATTGCTCTCAACAATCTAATTTCTCTAGGATCAATTTGATCTTGTTCTTCCTCTTCCTCTTCAATTTCATCTTCACTATCATCTCTTTCTCTATGCACTTCTCTTCTACGGATCTCTTCTTGCAAGGTTTCTAGTTGCCTTCTAAGGGCTCTAATTTCATCTCTAGGAGGATCTCTTCCTCCAGAACGTCTTCCTCTACCTTTACCATGATTGGAAACTCTTGGAGGCATTTTAATCTTCACCCACAACTCACAAGTCTTGTTACAATCTACTTCTCTTCGGCGCTTTGTTTACAGACTCAAGATAACCTACTTTGATACCACTTATGAAAAGGGAGAATCTCCCTTTCAAATCTGATTACAAAACCACACTAAACACAATGTAAGAAGGCTACAAATACATGTGAAGAATTGAAAATGAAAGAGAAATCTGCAACTTTTTATTACATTCAAATATGCAAATGGTTGCATCAACATGAAGCTCATGGGCTCCTCTTCAATCCTACATGCAACACCTGCAACAAATATTTCTTCAACAATATGGTGTAGTTCCAGTAGCATCTAGGTATGAAAACTTCATTTCTCCAATCCCCCTTCTCCAAATGATAAGGCGTCAATAATTAGAGAATGAGCAAAGAGGAAACAAACCATGGTTTCACAAAACAAGCTCCTGAAACCACCTTGAGAAAGGTACGCCCCACCTTGGGAGTTACAAAATCTCCCATATGCCATGAGGTCAATGCATGTTATCCTTCTCTTGGGTGCCTAGACACTTGGCCAATCAAATTTGAGATGCTATGACAACTTACACCTCTTACAGATTCCTTACATCCTTTCATAATAGTTGTTGCGTGCAAAGACATGCAAGTAACATGCAATACATGCAATATTCTTTTGGCAGCCCACTTTATGACAACATATGACACTTGTACATGTAAAACTCTCCAAAATCACTAGAAGGAAAAATTGTTTGTCCTCATCCAAAGGTGGACTCCCAAAAGGAATATTCTTCCAAAAGATGCTTTTACCAAATTACCGAGGTCATTTTTCCTATCAAAATTTATATTGCCATTTCACCCAAAGGAAATTTAAATTGTTGCAAGTGAAAATATTATTCTCCTAAACATTAAGCCCTTATTGAAATCAAACAAAGAAAAATAAAATATTTTTGGTGACACAGGATTGCTACTACACCATGGATGCTCCTGCATCAGTTAACTTGGTAGGAAGAGGTATCCCCAATATCTGATTCTTGATGCTATATGGTAGCTCATTGACAAAGTACTATAACAATAGATCATTTTATCTTATATTAGATGGAAAGCCCAATCTCCAGTTCCTAGAAAAATTATTAAGAATATTTTTCTTACTCTAGGGCCTACATTTTACCATATTGGAACTCAAACTTCTTAATTCACCAAATACCCAATTTGATCATTATGGGATCCCAAATCCCAAATTCTTGACTATGCATTGAGGATTCCTTGAGTGAGAGATAATAGATAGGTATTGCATGGATTCTCAACTAACATTAACATTACTTATTACCTATAGACTTATCCTTATTTTGTTTCCATGTATAAAGTACCCTAATACCCCAAAGTATTATTATTATATGTTTTATTTCCTTCCATGCATTCATATTGTTCTTTATTTTTATTCCATTTTTATTTTTTTATGATGAAAATAAAATCCACGAATTATCTTGTTGATTTTTTATCATCAATGCAAGCATATTAGCAAACCAAGGAAATGGGGTACAAACATAGAGGTTGCCACCTTACCTCCAATATTTTCTCCCCTTGAAATTAAATTGGGGACACGAACCTTAGACATGTTTTTGTCTATAGTTTTATCATAAGTTTCAATAGGGAAGGAGCTAGGACTCTTAAGGTTCAATACATTCCCAATACCCCTTCAATGTCCAAAGTTGTTGTACCCTACAATATTATGAAACCAAGACCACTTTAGTAGAAAATTACATAAATAATAGGAAGCTCATTACTAAGATAAATTCAACCAGTAAAATGGAAAGAATACCCCACAAGAATAAATTCAAAGAGTATTCTAATGATTTCATCACTCTACTAACAAAAGTAGCTGGAAATCATAATGCCAAGGACTTATATAATTTTATGTGCTTCTTCTTGCTATCTGTCTTGGGAAAAATAAGATTGAATATGGAACCATCCTTAGTGACAACACATACATAATTAAAAAAGGTGTAGGAAAGTAATAAATTTTATATGACTTCTTCTTTGGTCTACTTGCTAGCCAAAAGGGATAAATTTCTTGGTCTACACATAGTGGGTATAATGTGGCTTGGTGGTACTTTAGTGTATAGTCATTACCCTTAGCTTGAACTCAAATATGGGAGAACTATAAAATGATTAATGATTCCTTTGTCTTCTCCATTATTATATATTTAAAAAATATTATGCAAAGAGGTTGTACCTAGAGGCAACACATGTATTATCAAACTGATAAAGCTAGTTCAAAAAGTTTAGAGCATTCTCCTACATGAGAATTTGGGGATTCCATAAATCCTCATACAATATTATTAAATATTGCAGTAAAATATTGTCTTATTAGAGATTTGTAGGTAGCTATTGTAAGTAAATAGAATGATTACATGGAATCACAAGGTATGTTTCCCTTGCTTATATCTGTGGCTCATGGTTTCGTATCCATCATACCAAGGTGGTTGAACTAGAGTTAGTTATTTACTCCATGGACCTCTATGATATTTGGAATAGGTGTGATCCAATAGGTAATATTGGGACAATGATTAGGTCATTTTACAAATATGAGTCAAATTTGTAGGATTATTTGGATGATTTCTTAGATGAACATAAGGTAAGAATCAAGGAATTATATCATATGACTCTCCCACATGTAAAAAATGTCAACACTAATAAAATACCTAGATGCCTCAAGGATGATGGAGTATATTGGATTGATCTTACAAGGATAAATTATTCAATCAACCCATATAAATGATTGATTATTCCAAGAATTAGGATCCCTCCACTAAGTTCACAACCTAGAGGGTCATCAAAACATAAATAAATGACTTAAAATCCCATTTACCATGGATGGAATTAGCCCTCTTGAGAATATTTTCAAGGGAGTAAGTACATTCAAAGAGCAATGGGAATCTTCAAGAGACCCCAAAGGAAGAGACACTAAAGGAGGGTGACTAACAAAGTGTTCTTGAAAAATCAACTTTAAAGAAGAGGGAAGAGAAATGTCTAGTATAGGAGCCCTATGATGAAGAGGAAGAAGAAACTAAAGAAGTGAACCTAGTAAGAAAAAGACCAAGTAGTAGGTAGCAAGAACTAATAGAAGTGTTATCCCCTTTATTCTTAATCCCTCCTCCCCCTCCAAGTGCACCTCCATCTCCATATACTCAAATTAATGTTACATCTCTAGAATAGTTACCAAAAGGAGAATAGATTCAAACACCTATAGTTGAATATGAAAGAAAAGAAGATAGGGAAACAAAAGTAAAAATTCATAATATATTTTCTCCACTTGGTGAAGAGGCCCCCTCTTCACAAGGGAATCCTACTCAAATAAAGACCCCTAAACCCCTTCTTCTCCTAATTCTATCTCCACTAAGACACCTTCTCCCCCACACAAAAATACACCACAGATAACTTTAAGTATACTCTAGTTCAAAATCCACCTCATGTTTCTCCTCCTCAAATCCTAAGTCCTCCACTAAGAATTATCTACTTATTATCCTAGCCAAGAATACAATACAACAAAGAAGTTGGTCTTTCCATTTGTCAATATGATTGAAAATAACAATTAGGAAAGGATGAAAATATATTAGCATATGAAAAGGACTTCCATATTATGGTAGAGTTTTTCAAGGCTCAATTAAATTCTAAGAGAGAAAAGGCTTTGTTTACCATCTCCATCAATGGCCAAGGAACCATGACTATAGATGTAACACTACTTTTCCCCAAGTATAAAATTAGATAGATTTAATAATTAGAGTTAATTTTATATGACAACATATTTATTAGTGTTATTATCTAAGCTTTAAATATTGTAAAGTATATCTATAATTTAAATACAAATGCATAAAATGTTTATTTATCAATGTTAAATAACTTAATACTAGATTATATTGAGATTATCACCAATATGAATATGATTGAAAGAAAATAAATAAAATCCTAAAATAATTTAATTGAATCAACTCCATCTCATTCATATTAAAATATCTTTGGGGTGGGGGGCCTAGCTCAATTGGCTAAAGCATCTTGTTGCAGGAAAGAGGTCACAAAGTGTAGTCTTCCCCGTCCCTATGGTACTAGAGGGCATGTCATGCTAGCATCACTGGTCACATGAAAAAAATTTGTCAAGCACATTGTAATTTATAAGGGGCCTACCCAAGTCCTGTAGTCTAAAAAATAAATAAAAAATTAAATATCATTTAATAATTTTAATGTTTATCTAAATCATAGCACTTGGAGATCTTATTCTCCCTCTAGGAAGATTTCAATGGTATTGGTCCTTATAGCTATGACACACATCAGAGAACATGTATAAAAAACAAAGTGTGTTTATGCACCATGCAAATACATTAAATCCCTAGCCAGGGCAATCCCAAATGTACTATGTACCCCAAGTTGGACACACTTTGTACATGCCCCCTCCTCAAATGTACATAGCCCACCAAACCATATTCTTCTTCCTTGAGTGATCTTCAGCCCTTTCCAAGTCACGCAAATGCTTTATATAAGCCTTAATGGTTGGTTTTCAAACCATCACACCCTTTCACAAAGGTTTCATTTAATTATTATTTAATAAATATAATTATTCCTCTTTTAAAAGAGTTTTCATAAATATTCTTCATTAACCTCCATTTTGACCAAAGGATCATATTATCTTTTATTTTATATCTATTTTTAATGATGTCATAACTTTATTTTCACTTTGGAGAAAAAAAATCGTAACATTTCTCCCTCTATAAATTATTTTTTGTCCTCGATAGCTTAAGTTGAATATACATCATAAATCACCAAAATAAATCAAGATATTAGTAAATCTATCACTTTAATTTCATCTCTTATTTGATTTCATAAATCCTAGATCTTATCAATTATTTTAATCCAAAAGTAGATCAAATAAAATACTTCACTAATAACATGACTAAAACTATAGATGCACTTTTAAATGAAGCAATCATGAATTTACAACAAGTTTATATACTTGTAATTCACTTTTTTTAAAATTCTTATTCAATATAAATTATATAAGTTTTATCATATTAATACATATATTAATGAATCATATGCATAACACATTGTATGAAGTCACCTATTTCTAAAACTCAAAAGACATCCCAAGAAGATAATCATGCATTTTATTACATGACTATCGTCTTTTCCTAAACAATTGAATAAAAAAGTACATAATTACCCTTAAATAAAGTATTTTTCATTTCACAGTCATTCAAACAAAGTTTTGAGGAAAGTTTTGATCTATCAAGGTACAATGTGAACTAGTTTATCACTATTAATAATACATTTATAACATTTGTATAACATTTCAAGGATCTCAATCCTTTACAAAACAAATATACAAGATTATTAGGTTGATCAAGTCCAATAACAAAGTACAATAAAATAATATCTTACGAATAGTCTTATTAAAAAAATTTAAATAATAATAAATTATGACCACCCTTAGAGCATGGCATTAAATAAACTAGGTCTAATATTTCTCTTTAGATAACTAAGGTAACTAAATTTCAATTTTAATTCGTGAATGAATATCTATAAATAAATAAATAGATAAATAAATTAGAGATTGTCTCTCCCCTATAAATTTTGACAACATCATTAATAGCTCTAATGCGACCACAAAACTATCATTTGTATAAAATTATTCTCAATTCACTTTTTCATGAACATACATGCATTCATGCCACCTCTAAAGAGGTTCACAACTATAATTTCAATGTAGGGAATTACTAATTCTTCACTATCATTATACTTAAGGATCAAATTCATGAATTTATCTTGATCAATCAAAGATCATTAGATTGAAATCTATAAAAAGCACAATGTATAAAAATGTCAATGACTTGTCATTATATCACACATGAAAAAGAAATTGCCAATAAAATAATAGTGCACCAATGAGGGAAGTGAGCTACATTGATAAATCGGCCCATCAAGCTATACAAGCATATTACATGGTTTCTCACAAAGTACTAATTGAAAGAGATATGATGAGAAGAGAATATATTAAATTATCAACTTTTTACACATACTTATAGGATATTGTTGGTTCCATATAGAATGATTGAATTGCTAATTTTTAAAATTTTGAATCATATCTTGCTCTTACAAATATGTGAGAACCTAATTCTATTATTCCTCATCAAAAGTATTCAATATAAAACATATGTAAAAATGATCACTTGAAATGTGAAACTATCTTTTATTGCTATTAACAAAGAAATATGTTGAATTGATATTAATTAGTATGATCAAAAAAATAAAAAAATAAATATAAGTCTTTATTAGTGAGAGTTCTAAGGGATTTGTCTTCCAACATATCTAAAATAATGATACATAATGCTTCTTCTACTTATGTCTTCCAACATATCTAAAATAATGATACATAATGCTTCTTCTACTTATGTCAGTTGCTAGAGAGTTTAAAGCTATCACTTTTATAGACAAATATTGATCATGTATCTATTGTTCCTCTATTACTCACAAGAAAAATATGAGTGTATTGTTCCTCATGTCAATAGAGTACATATGATTCAAGTCCTAAATTGAATAAATTGCATGATATAGAGAATACAATTACACCTAATCATGTTAGTCAATACCAATGAATTGGATCTGTTGTATTTTTAGTCGTTTATTTTGAATTTTTAAATATGTCCCATCATGAGCAAGGCCCAAACATTGGAGAGTAGCTAATGAGGTGGTAGTGATGTTGTTCTATTGGAAACTTCAATTGGTTTATATGCTAACTGCTATCCCTTCTCTGTATTTATGATGCTTCTAGCACTCCCCAACTTACTCCAACCCAAAGGAGATGACAATTGTGCCACCTATCATATATGTCAAATGCACATAATTTTATTCAAAATTTTGAGCAAAGTAAATAGAAATAATATAATGACTATTGGATAATGAAAAAACACTTTAAATAGTACAAAAAATATTAATTCTTATGATCATTCAAGCTATCATTTTTATCTTGTTAGAGGCCTTGAAATAATTTTTATCTCTATTTATTCAAAATATCTATCATTCATCCTAAATATATGCATATCACAATTTAAAGATGAATATTGGATTATGGTTGATACCAAAATATAACACTGCTTTTCTCCAGGAATAAAATTGGATAGATTTAATATGTTTGAGTCTCAGTAACCAAGTATATCCAACTTAATCATAGTTTAAAAAAAATGTTATATTATGAGTATCTCTCATTTTATATTTTTTCCTTAAGTTTCTTTTACATTGTTATTTCTATTTTTAAAGTGTATGTGTGATATATTGCACTATGATTCTCTATATAAATGACTAATACAACCAAACCCAAATTAAATATGAATTTAATGTGAGGTTGTTTAAAGTGATCTTATGTATTGATCCCTTTAGTTTTTATCACTCTCAACTAGAAAATATAAAAATAAGAAGAGATTTAACAATTAAAAATTGAATATCTCAGTTTTTAGCTTTGATATCAAAATGTAACACTACTTTTCCCTAAGAATAAAATTTGATAGATTTAATATATTAGAGTTAATTTTAGAGAATGGAAGATTTATTAGTGTTATTATCTAAGTTTTAAACATTGTAAATTATATCTATAATTTAAATACAAATACATAAAATGCTTATTTATCAATGTTAACTAACTTAATATTTGACTATATTGAGATTTCCACCAATATGAGTATGATTGAAATAAAATTAGAGTTAATTTTATATGATAGAAGATTTATTAGTGTTATTATCTAAGTTTTAAACATTGTAAAGTATATCTATAATTTAAATACAAATACATAAAATGCTTATTTATCTATGTTAACTAACTTAATACTTGACTAGATTGAGATTTCCACCAATATGAGTATGATTGAAAGAAAAAAGTAACATCATAAAAGAATTTAATTGAATAAACTCCATCTCATTCATAATTAAACTATATTTTAATAAGTTTAGTACTTATTTGAATCATATCACTTAGAAAGCTCATTCTCACTCTAGGAAGATTTTAGTGGTATTGTTCCTCATAGCTATAGCACACACTAGATAACATGTGTAAAAACACAACTTATGCTTACACACCATGCAAATGCATCAAATCCCTAGTCAAGACAATCCTGAGTGTACTTTGTACCTTGAGTTGGACACACTTTGTAGTGCCCCCTCCTCAAATGTCCATATCCCACCAAACCATCTTCTTATTTCTTGAGTTATCTCCATGCCCTTTCCAATTCTCACATAAATTCTTTATATAAGCCTTAAGGGTTGGTTTTCAAACCATCACACCCTTTCACAAAGGTTGCCTTTAATTATTATTTAATAAATATAATGATTCCTCTTTTAAAATAGTTTTCATAAATATTGTCCATTAACCTCCATGTTGACCAAAGGATCATATTATATTTTATTTTATCTCTTTTTAATGCTTTCAAAACTTTATTTTCACTTTAGAGAAAAAGTTTTATGACAATAGAGATATTTATCCTCCTAGTTGACAATGAAGAAAGAATCATGAAACCAAAGGATTACCAAGTACATAGAATCAACCCAAGGAACCAAAAATGAGAGGGAGTAAAGAAAAACTCCAAGAAAAAATTTCTACCATATTCAGAAGGATGAATAAACTAGAAAAGAGATTAAAACCCAAGTTGGTAAACTATTTGCATATGCAGAATATCTCATGGGCCCCATGGATTCAAATTATTCAACTCCAACACTCCTTGCTACATTAGGAAAGGAGGTCAAAGAGGAAACGTGGGAGGAGTCACCCATGTGAAAAAATACTTGAGCAATATTTTAGATTTTGAAGGAGGTATACTCATTAGACAGGTAGTAAAACTTTACCACAAGATCAATGATGAACTAAATTTGGAGTAATAATCAATGAATAGATTATCACCATTGAGGATCACATGCTCCAAAATATTCCTAGGGTTCCATTTGTAGACAATTTGAAATATAATATCCTTCATGAAGGTAACCTTAAACTACACCTAGAATTAATGAAGCCACTAAATGAAGGATCAAGGTTTTGAATGAATGTAAGAAGAAATTTTCTAGTAGGAAGGAGAGAATTGATATTGTCATGGTGTAAACATAATTCTCATTGAAGAAATTTCCTACTCCTTTTGGGAAAGACCTAGAAAATTGCTTCCTACTATAACAACTATTAAATAATTGATCAATTCTTTAAAATAGAGCTTGATTGAAGGCTCAACTAACAATATGATGAGGCTAAAAGAAAAATTCAATGTATTTCAAAAGAAAATACTATATGTAAGATTTGGCTATGGAGATAGCTACCCAAGATCTAAAGGCCTATGGAAAGAACAAAATACTCAGAAAATCAATATGACAAGAATAAATTGTATTCCTATCAATGAATTCAAAAAGAGTCAATGTAGTTGTGTGTACAATGTAGTAGAGACCCCTTGGTTATATAGCCAAGGTGAGACACAAGATGTCATAACATTATGGAAAATGTCTTAATCTTATGACATGATACAACTTATCACAACTATCTAGGTCACATGTTAGTTGTCAAAAGATAAGATAACAAATAATGACAACTAACACCTTCTAGAAAGAATCTTAGGACCTAAGTAAACTTAACATGTGAATATGTCCATTAAATCCCTAGTAAGAGAAATAACTAGGTACAAGACATTTATTCACACCAACACCCCCCCTTAAGTGAAACTAAGGGAGAAGAATATTATGTAAATGACTCAAAGATGGGTCCCGGCTACAAGGCCATGTTAGGTACCCATGTACAAGTGCAATGCAATCCCTCACAAATGGGGAAAAGGAGAAAACCCAATGGGACAAAACTCCTCCCCAAAAGAGCGATGAAATATAAAATGCTCTCACAAAAGATAGGAAGGACAAAGCCTCATGTGAGGAAAAATTCCTCCCCATAAGAGACATTGAAGAAGGTCAAGTGACCCCCCTAGAAGAAACATCCTTCACACCCAAGAGATAAGGAAGAGAGACCATGCAACCCCCCCTCAAGGTGAGTCTCTGCTCAAATGTCACAATGCCAAGAGTCCCCAAACTTAACTAAAGAAGGAGATAATGTAGAACAATGTGAAGACTGATGTATAATGGACCAAAGATGATGATGAGTCCTCCAAATGTTGTTCCAAAAGAATGCTAAACTCTGACAAGCACTGATAGAAATAATCAGGTACAATTGCAAAAGATGACATCATAACTAGTGATTGAGTTGAAACTGTCAAGTCATGAGTAATTGCAAAATTTGTCGATGAAGAACTGTAGATGAATCCACACTGCAATAGGAATAAGGTCAGAACTAGGGCGACAACTATGCAAGTATCAACTGGACACTCTCTTGACAGATTGGTATATCCCTATCACAACTTGGAGACAGGTACCAAGTCTCTGGATGTAGAATCAAACTTCTGAATACAAGTAGATTGCTTGCAAAATAGGAGTGTCTATATGGTATCTAGTCCATCACACCAAAATGCATGGGTAACCAGTCGTTGCATTCGTTGAGTAAATAGGAACTAACACTAGATACATAGATCAATCCAAAGAAGCATAAAATACGACAGAGTACATTGAAGTAGCAAGATTGTGGCACTTTATTTTAGTGCAATTACAACATTAGAAGAGGAGAACTACAAAAATCATGAATCAAATCTGGAAATGTTGATGAAGCCAACCAAAGGTGCCCCAAAGCAAATGATTGTAAAAAATGTCCTCCAGTTGGATGTCGGTAGGAGCAACTGGCTCCTGTTGGTTGCTGGTTGGAAGAACAAACAATGTAGGACAAGGCTCGATTGGTGGGAAATTTAAAAAAAAAAATATTTAAAAGTTAAGTTTAAAAACTTTATTATTAAAATAATAAAGAAATTTTATTTATTTTTTGAAAAACTTTATTAAAAAATGAAAATTTATTTTTTGTTTATTTAAAACTTTATTAAATATTAATAAATAAAAATTATTTTTTTTACTCAAAAAAATTATAAAAATAAAAAGAAAAGAGCATGATTTTTTAATTATTAAAAAAACTTTAATAAAAGGTAAAAACTTTTAAAAAATTATTTATTAAAAAGCTTAATGAAAAATCATTAAAACTTTTATTAATTTTATTTAAAAACTTGTAAAAAAAAAACTTCATAAAAAAGTTTTAAAAATTAAAGAAATTAAAAAAAGTTTTTTAATTTTAAACTTTAAAAATTAAAGACCAGTGAGGCAAGCAATGGCACCACTGCGGCGATAGCCCATGGCTACAATCACCATTGATGCGAAGGACTACGGTGAGCCTGAAGACACAGCCAGTACCTATTCCCTATCAAGTATAATATGGTACCCATAAGGCCCTAATAGAAAAAAAATTATTTAAATATTTTAGAAAACACCTTTATAAAAACAAAAGCTAGCGATTCAAAATTTTTATTTTAAATTTTTTCTTTTAAAATTTAATTAATTTTAAATTTTTAAAATAAAAAAAAATCGTACCATTGCACAGGTAGGCCATACGGCCCGCCTACTAAAAAAAATTGCCTCTAAGAGCAACTTTGTCTGAATTCAACGATTTAGCAGTCAATTTAGGGGTTTTTGGCCTTTCTAAGCACAATGGCAATGTCCTTTTGGCTGAAAAATGCTCCAAAAATATGGCTACCTCCTGGATCTGGCAACCACCTTCAATCTTCAAACCCTTGTAGATTTGGCCTCCAATGTCCAACTGGGACAAAACAAAAGGAAAATATAACTTTATCAAACACTCTGGACGCAATGGTGAGCGACAAGAATGAATTGTATTCCTATCAATGAATGCAAAAAGAGTCAATGTAGTTGTGTGTACAATGTAGTAAGACCCCTTGGTTATATATAGCCAAGGTGAGACTCAAGATGTCATAAGATTATGACAAGTGTCTTAATTTTATGACATGAGACAACTTACCACAACTACCTAGGTCGCATGTGTTAGTTGCCAAAAGATAAGATAACAACTAATGACAAATAACACCTTCTAGAAAGAATCTTAGGACCTAAGTAAACTTAACATGTGAATATGTCCACTAAGTCCCTAGTAAAAGAAATAACTAGGTACAAGAAATGTATTCACACCTACACTATATATGGAGGTATTTGAGCCAATAAAGAAGAATCTCCTCTCTAAGAAGGTTGACTTTGAGTACTTGGGAGCCTTAAATCTAAATATAGTCATGAAATTTATTCAAAACATCAATGTGCACCACTCCAAGGATTCACAACTAAAGGATATCTAAGTAGAAAAATGAAAATAAAGTGAGGAAAATTGACACCTAGTTGGAGATTTCCATTTTGATACATTTAATTAGACTATTATTTATTCATTGGGCTCTAAAATGAATTCACACTCTAAAATGGGAAGGTGTACTCAATTGTAATTTTATTGAGCTCATGTGGCTATAAGAAAAGCTTTAAATGTTATAATCTAAAATATCGGGGCCCATATATTCTTTAAAATATAGGTTAGATGTATATGGGTATGTTTTTTGAATTAGGCACCCAAGTCGCATACATAAGAGGATGTAAAAGGCATTTTAGAAGGTCAAAAACTTGATAGTAGAAAGATAGAGAAGGATAGAATAAAAGTGGTCAATTTTATAATTGCAGGTTATTCGAATTGGATTATACTGTAAATCCCAACTTCAAAAAATTAATGAGAAGGATAGAATCCAATGCCTGTTTGATGACAACCATATATCAATGATTTGATTATGGGAGGTGATGTATCTGATTAGATGTAATTATATAATTTTTAAATATTTTCATAGTACCCCTCCGTTTATGCTTATGCCTTTTGTTGTTGTGTTTTATACTGTCAGACCTATGATACTTTGTTTGGATATTTTGATCGCTGCTTTTGAGCGATAGTGGATTATTTTGTGACATGATGATACTTTGTTTGATGATTATTGATTTCAGACATGATATGATTTAGTATAGATGTTTATTTTCAGTTGATCATTGTTATGTACATGCTTATGAT
>VDFB02279650.1:0-10332 GCA_007258455.2 Sequoia sempervirens | reverse complement strand
AACAAAAAGACAAGGTGTGTGCATGAAGACAAGGAGGAAAAAGACAAAGGTATCCATGCAAAATTGGAAGAAGACAAAGGCGTTGAAAGCCATGTAATGACAAAGTCAAAGGTGGCATTTAAAGTTTATCTTCCTTCAAGTATGAAATGCGCCCAAGTTAGGGAGGAATTGCTAAAGATATTCTAAGTGAGAGTTTCATCCTCCACACATAGCAAAATGCGCCCAAATAAGGGCATGTGAAGACAAAAATGAAGAAGCTCAAGAGTCACAAGTTAAAAGGGAAGACGTTAGAAGTGTTATCCTTTTCTCATGCTAAAGTGCGCCCAAATAGAGATGAAGACAAGTGAAGGTTGCTAGGCGTTGTGCAAGATGGGATTATTCTAGTGTTGACTTTCCTCTCCAACCTTGAATGCGCCAAGTAAAACAATGGATTTGAGTTGAAAAGTGGTTAAGTATAGGTGAAGTTGATGGATTTAAAGAATGCCAAGTGATAAAAATAATATGAGGGCGTTGGAATTTAAAATCCTCCATGATGTGCTTTCAAGGAAAATTTTCTAAGTGAGTTGAAATAAAAAAAAGTTTTCTCACAGGCAGGATGAAAGAAGTTGAATAAAATTTCTAAGGAAAAATTCAAAATGCTAAGTGAGTAAAATTTTTTCTAAGGCGCAAGGAATTTCTTCCTTAGGATAATCACGCCTGGGCTTGGAAGTGTGAAATTTTTCAGAAGCATGAATGAAGTTGCCAGTGGAAATGTCAGTGAGTGCCTGCTTCACAAGATGGATAAAATATTTTCAAGTCAGAGCAACAAGAAATACTCACAGATGTGAAGAACAGGAATAAATTTGTTTTTCCAAGGTTTAAAATTCAAGAAATTAAATGAACCCGTTCGTTGTATACCCATGAATTTGACAAATTCTGAAGAAAATTTTCTTCTGGGTATTGAAGATCTTCGATGAGAAGTTGATTTTAAAGTCTTCCACAGTTCGTCGAGGCCTTCAGAATGGAGATTTTTGATGGGCACAAGATTGATGAGTTTTCCTAAGGGAAATTTTAAAATTTTCTAAGGCAAAGTGAAGAAAATGTGTTTTCAAGGTAAAATCCTCCAGACGATGAATTTGAAAGGAAGTGCCTAGGTGAATTTTCTCAAATTCTTCGTGAAGATAATCTTCTTGAGCCGGAGATGAATGAAATCAAAATTGTCAACGCTTCAGCTGGTGGAATAACTTTCTTGAGGAAGATGCAGTTGAAGTTAACACCTTCAAAAGATGATCTTAAAGTACATCTCTTAATACGCCCTTGAGTAGGTTGAAATTTGGCTAAGGCATGAAGAATTTGAACGCGAAGTTGGCTAGTGAAGACGATGAACTCTTGGAAGTTAAAGCGTGAAAATCCTGGTAAGTAAGTTGAATTTATATTATGAAGTGTTCTAATACTCTTCTCCTTGCTTGTTTTGCAGGAGGAACGTTGAGACCAAGCGGTGATAACTTAAAGTGATGAAGAAAGTAATCCAAGATGACATTTCAACTTCAAAGGAAGAAAGGTTGCAAGAAAATGGCTAAGTGTTGAGACTTAGTAATAGAGAAGAAACGTTTTCAAAACTCAAGATGGAGAAAAGAATGGAAGCTCGAGCAAAGTTGAAGAACAACGTCAAGAAGATCAAGAACAGTGTGAACGCGTTTCAAAGCTGGAATCTTCTAGAAAGATGATGGACATTTATGGCTCATTTATTACCCCACTCCTCTTGGTGGCGGTTTTTAGGGTGAATCTTGTTTAGGGTCGAGGGTGGTACAATTTGGGGTTATCCAACATTAGGACTGAAATGTCCATAATTTGGCTACAAATATATAAAGGGGAGTCCCCCATTTGTAACTAGAGAGCAGAATAATTGATAGATGAGTAGAGGGACAACTTAGAGGTGTTTAGTATAGATTGATAGTGTAGTTGAAGATGGCTGAAAGTTTTCCCTTTGAAACTTTTTGCAAGAGATTGGTTGTGGGTAAAACTTTCATAATAAAAAGATCTTTCTGATGCAAATTGCCTTTGTTGCATAAAGTGCTATTTCTTCATCCCTCTAATTTCCGGGTGAAGCGTAATTCTGGCCTTTTATGCAAGTAGGTGTTAGCTGTGGAATGTGGTGTTTGATCTAAGCAACTTCGTCTATCCATACCACTAGTGTATTTGCTGATGGTGAATGCGCCTTCTGTGGTCAACTGGAATATCATGTACTTAACTTCAATCATAGTTTGAATGGTGGTATACACAGGATGGTATCTTCATGTCAAGTGGTGGTTTGAATATCTTTTAGTCATCTCCCTTGAAGATTGCACCCACTGAAGTCGTCACGCAGGCAAAAGTCAAGTCCGCCAGTTTGGTCGTTTGGTTCTCCATATCCCACACTTCGAATAGATTTAGACTCTCTAAACCCTGCAACCCTTTTAAATTCAGTACTTTCTGGTTAGAATAGGAAACCTGTGCTTCATTGATAAATCTGTCGAATTGTGGAAACCCCTTCCTCTACTGTTGAACAATTCCGTAAGACCCCTTGAAATACCAGCAAATCACATCAAGCCAACTGAGCCTATTCGCACTGGAAGAACCTTGGAGTTGAACGCACGAACTCTCTCGCAATCTTAGCGTGTTGGATACTTTGATCAAGAGAGAATAGGGTAGCCGTTGGCGACTTTATTCTGCGTTGGTGCGGTCACGAAAAACACATCAACAAAATGGAAATATAGTTCAATTTATATGGCTCATGCAAATTGAGCTAGCTCATATTGACAACATTATAGATGCCAAGTTGAGCTAGTAGATCCAAGCAAAAAGGATTGGGACCCATAGCTGGATAATTATGTAAGTTCTAAAATAGGTGGAATTCAACTTCTGATGTCTTTGGTTATGAAACCCATGCTTATCCAAGTGAAGCCAAATATAATCACCAATTTGGAAAGAATGAGATACTTGATGGTGGTGATGGAGTGACTTGAATTTGGCCTATGTGCTGAAGGATATCTCAAATTTTGGCATCAAGCTAGGGTAATTTTTTACCAAAGGAAGAAGCTTTGTCTTTCTCTCTCTCTTGGTGCAACATAGTTGGTGCCGAAATATGAAATCACAATCCATAATAGACTTTGAAAAGGGAAGAGCTTGTAGAGATACACATGGTTATGACTATGCCAAAGGATATGTCAATTGTTTTCTCATTGCATGTTCAGGTGATGATAGATGGTGAGTGCATGGGCTAAGGTATGATTGACAACCCCTTTTTGAAAATTAGTGATATATTTGAACCTTAGCCAAAAAGTACATGTAAAATTTATTTCTTAGTTACTTTTTCAGCTCTTAGGGAACTCTATACCCTAGAACTTACTTTTCTTTTGTAACAAGATGTACTTTTGAGTCCCAGTGGCCTGCTTTGGTCATTCCTTCCTAGGTAGATGATATGATTTGGCATGTAATCATTATTCATGGAGTGACTGCCTATACATTTGTTGATTATTTGCCTCGTATGAATCCAATTTTTACTCTTCAGGCTTGCTTAGTCATGTCTAAGCATGAATTATGTGATAATGCATAAGAAGGAAACCTCCACAAAGGACTTCACTATGCATTCTTGCAACTATGGAAAGAAACTTGAGGGAGCAATTGTTCCATTTCCCAATAGGAACAAAGCTTCTTTCAAAGTATCAAAAAACAAAGAGCAAAATTCTCAATGGGTCTCTTTGGGGGCATTAATAAGGACTTCACTATGCATTCTTGCAACTATGGAAAGAAACTTGAGGGAGCAATTGTTCCATTTCCCAATAGGAACAAAGCTTCTTTCAAAGTATCAAAAAACAAAGAGCAAAATTCTCAATGGGTCTCTTTGGGGGCATTAATAAGTCCAATTACTCTTACTATTGTTGGTTAGAGGCACCCTAGGTAGGTGGGGATTAGATTGAAGAAGGCTAGCTGATTGAAGCTAGATGAAAGCTGCATTGGATAGACAAAACTTAATAAACCGTAATGAACAAAATTTAATGATGACAAAAACAAAAGGAAGAAACCTCACAAACAAATCTGATTGGAGCAATGAAAGAGCAAACTCATTATGCTATGACTTGGAGGAACTCAAACTAATTCATCTAAATTCTAGTGACAATCTACCTAAGCCCCAATTAAGAAGATGAAATATGCTAACCAATTTTTTTAAGGAATAACACAAAATAACCAGCAATGGATGATTGGATTAGCGTTAGCCTCAAATACAAATCTGAACTTGAATGGAAGATACTGAACTTAAACTGAAGAAACTGAACTTGAATAGAAGAACTACTCAACGTCAAGAATGTGCACTCAAGATCCCACTGAGGGCGAGGTGCTAACATATGACGGAGTTTAAGAAATTGAAATTATGAACTATTAGGCGGATAACCAGCCATGAGAGAACAATTCCACGCTACCACCAAACAGTGGGGGGAAAAGATTACAAATAAAGCAATTCATCCGCTGCGGCGGGCATCCACAATGCTGTGGGGATTCACCACTATGAGTGGGTATGAGATATTACAATTAAATTAACCTCACTGGCGGTAAACCATCCAGGGGACTTATGTGAGAAGAAACAGAAAGAAATTGCAGCAAATTAAACTGGAACAGTACTACTGTTTACAGTTTGTACAATGTGGAATAAGCTGCAAATTACATAAGGAATATAGAATTCTTCATACACAAGATTAAGAGATGATTTTCAATGATATTTTAACCCTCTAACAGCTGCTAATAAATCAGAAATCAGAACTTCAACAATCTGATGTAAAAACAGTAAACTGGAAATTACAATCTGCAACTGTGAGAATCAAGTAAATTATCATAACTCACTCAAATCTCCTCCGAATGGCGTGAAACGAGTTGCAAATGCACCTTACAAGTCTGGCGCCCAAGTTAGAATCCAGAAACAGCAATCAAAGTCTCCACTTTATTTGGCACGAATCCCAAGACATCATTAAATGGTACGGCCCTTGAGGAAAATCGATTTTGCAATATAAAATTGAATACTTGGAAATAAATTCCCAAACTTTGTGAAAGGTGGCGCCTTCAGTTGACTAATGCATGGCCAAAGTACCCAGAACAGAATAAAATTCGCTTTAGAAGTTATGAACAAAACTCAGCTTCAGCTGTGTAAAAACCAGGAACTTCGAAACTGTAGAATTCACCAAAATTATCAACCTTTATTGCTCAATCTGCTAGTCTGTTGTGAGAAGCAGCAATGTTCCAACTAGGTGTTATATTTCAAACACGAAATTGGGAAGGGGCTAGGAGGTAGCATCCTCGAAGCAATAGCAAAATGTCCATAGTCATTTTGACAGCATAACAGTAAGGTAATTGATGGATAACCCATGCTGGAGTCATGTCTTCATTTTATAAGAATTGAGAAACTCTTCAACTTCCTCAATGGTACGCCAACAGACAACTATTTGAATTCTCCTCATTTTCAAATTTCATAAAATAATATTCCTCATAAAGTGGCGTCCCTTTTTCCTCCAAGCATAACTTCAAAAATATAAAATATTAATATCTCCTTATGACAAGGCGTACCCTTCAAGTCCCTTTCTTTAAAACAACTTACAAGTTGTATCCTTAGGCCAAGGGGGTCAATTGAAAATTATAACACTTATGCCAATACTCAGCAATTTTCATCAATTAAGGCTTGAGAAGAAAATATTGAAACAATCAATAACATGCTTAACTGAAGTGATGATTGAAGACAACCAACTGCATACTGCCACAACTAGCATTTACTAAAAATAGTAAATAATATGAAATGCTACAAAAGCCAAGCCCAAGAAACCCTAATTTCCACCTCATTCCAGTCTACGGGTTCCGGAATAGACTGAAGAATACCAATGCTGATCACTGATGAGAAGGGGACATTACAGAAGAATAAAAAGGTCTCTTGAAATAAATAAGCCTATTGGAACAAAAGAAACCAAGATTTGATTGATCCAGCCAAAATTTCCTTGCAGCTACCTTAAGCATCTTGTCTAGGATGATGTGGGTTGGTGTACCAGAATGAATTGTATTTATTGCTCCAAGGATGTGAAGGTTTTGTAAGGCCGAAATGAATACATTATCTCTCTCTCAATAGTGGTATGAAAAGTTACCTTCCTACAAAAGGAAGGGGACCAATTTACAATTGAATTTAAAATTGCCAACAACCCCCAAATTAGGAGGGGAAGACACTGCCCTATAAATAGGAAAGGGGCACTCTCTTTTATTTATGCCAATTCATAGTTTTTGTTTTGTTGCTGTTATCACCTTCTTGAGGCCAGTGTTCCACGGGGGGATGGGGAAATGGGGGGACGTCCGAGATGCGTTTCGGGGATGGGGGGACAAAGGGCCTAAGTTTGGGGATGGCGAGGGGATGGCGGCAGGGTGGTGGTGCTGATATAGTTATACATATAATTATAGTACTTGAAAAACTAGTTTTGAAAAGATGTATAACAGTATAAGAATTACATTTCAAATGAAACTATAGGAAATTAGTAAAACTATAACATTTAAAGTATATCTTGAATGCTAATTGCTAAATAAAGTTTGACAAATGAAATTGTCAAATTGGAGATTTCTATTATATCCAAAATATGAATATTTGATGTCATATGAGATATCACAGAGTCTATAAAGATGATTACATGATTCATCATTACAATGAGTAGCAAATGCCAAATGGCAAATAGTAAATACAAATACTAATAGCAATAACATTACAAAAGACAAAATGCCAAAATGTCAAAACTCAAAATGTAGTTAATGGAGGCCTCTAATCATCTGCAAACTCCTCATCACTAGAACTGCTGGACTCCACAAGGTCAAGATCCCTCAAGCTCACACTAACCAGCTCTGCATCTGAAGTGGTAGGATCATCCTCATCAATCTGTGAAGGCTCCTCTGGCTCCACATCCCATCGTGCCGTTGGACTCTCCTTGTACCCAAGTGTCTTGCGGTTCATGAGACACAAAGCACTGTGTACAGCCACAAGCTTCTCTGCTCTCTTAGAGGTAAGTCTGTTCCTCTTAAGAGAGTGGATGAAGCTATATGTAGACCAATTCCTCTCAGTAGCTGAAGAACTGGAAACCTGGGATAGCAGACGGATAGCTAGAGTGGTGGTCAAAGATTTCATACCATGACAATTCCACCACAAAAGTGGGTCCTCCTGTGCCATAGATTCTATATCCATCTTTTCCACATCTGAATAGCCTCTTGTTGTGACGTTTTTCACACATCGCCCCATTGCAAATGGGGACCCCCTAATTTTGGCTTCACTTTTCGTTTGTTTTGTCCTTGTCTCTCTTTTCTACTGTTTACCTTTCCGGGGACGTTCCCGTCTACAAGCTTCAGCGTGAATTTGGCTAAGTTTGGAAATTAGGGTTTGGGTCTTCCTGGTCAGTTTGAGGTCGAATAAAGTCAATAAATTGAAAATTGAGCTTAACATTGTTGTCAGTGTGTTTCAAGCAGGCTCTCAGCAAGTTTTTATCAGATTTTGAGGAACTTACTATTTTTAGTAAGTATGCAATTACAGGCGATTTGTCAGCACTTTTGAGGTTCCGACAGTCACACAGCATTCAGAGCATATCAGACTACTCACATGCCAAATTTGAGCGAAAACAGATAACTTACTATTTTTAGCAGTCCGGCTTCCGGCACGAATTTCAGGGTCCAGATACAGAGTTTTTCTTTGCATGTCTAGATATTCCTTCTGGGTTTTCAAGACCTTCGCGATGATATAACATGCAAGACAAGATGACCATTTTTCGATTCAAATTCTTCCTGTGGCTATTTTAGGGTTTGCATGTCGAGGTTTCTTGCATGTTAGGGTGATTCCCGATGGTTTTTCGAGAGTCACATGGTGACATGTAAAATGAGGATTTCACTCAAGAAGGAACTTAAGCATTTTTAGCGTGTATGTCCCGCTACCGGGCTTCCCGCTAGCTTTAGATTCACGAAGTTAATCTAGCTGTCGTTGTTCATTTGATGCGCGATACAAAAGCGAATACTAGGGTTTCCAAATTTCGGAGCCTAAAAATAGGCATCAAAAGTCAAAATCTTCAAAACCTGGCGAAAACCATCGCGACAAAATGGGCCCTTCAAGCTATCTCCAGTGAAATTTCGAAGCCAAATCCGAGCACTTACTATTTATAGTAAGTCAATTTGGAAACGCGCTAAAAATAAAATCGGGCCGATAGCGTTAGTGATGCCAGTCACGTGGTGAGGATCGGCCAATTCAAATTTCGAATGGCCGACCGAGCTTGGGAGCTAATTTAAACAAGAGCTACTTCATTTATAGTAAGCCATCTTCGTAAACAAAGCATAAATAGCAGGGTGATCAAAAGTGGCAATGCCGACAAGTTGATAAAGGCATGAGGATGCTATGTTTAAAATTTCAGGCCATTCCGAGCTTCAGAAGTCCAAATTCAGAGAACTTACTATAAATAGCAGGGCACGTAAGCTGGCGAGGATGATAAAAATTTGTCTAAGTCTGGAGTCTCGTCCAGCAGGCATAGGGAAATGCGCCCATCTCAGCTAGAGGCGTAGAAAATTTTTGAAAATGTGAGTTCATCCTTCACACAGGGCAAAATGCGCCCAAGGCAGGAAAGTCAAACAAAAGTCAACATTTTTTATCCTGCAGGTATGAGGAAATGCGCCCAACTTGAAGAGAGCTCAGGAAGGTTGAAAAAGTTTCTAAAGCAAACGAATATCCACCTCCACTGGCAAAATGCGCCCAAGGAGAGAAAAAGTCAAAGTGGTCAATGAATCTCATCCACCAGCAAGGCCAAAATGCGCCCTCTTCTCAAGACTGAGCATTCAAAAAAAAAATTAACTAAGGCATGAAGTTTTATCCTCCTCAAGGCAAGAAATGCGCCTAAGGTAGAAATGGTCAAAGGAAGTCAATGTTTTCATCCTGCAGCAGGGGCAAAATGCGCCCAAGAAGGAAGAAGGGAAGTTGAAAATTTTTTCTAAGTCTGAATATCCTCCATCACCCTCAGAATGCGCCCATCCTCCTCAAGGGGTGAAATGCGCCCAAAAGGAAAACAAGTCAAAGGTGGTCAAACATATTTCATCCTCCTCCATAGGCTAAATGCGCCCACCTTGAAGCATGAGAGTTAAAAAATTTCTAAGGAAAAAATTCGTCCTCCTCCACTGGCAAAATGCGCCCAAATGGGGCCACATGAGGACAAAATGAAGAAAGCTGAAAAGTCACATGAAGGCGTTGGGAGTTTCATCCTTCATGCATGCCTAAATGCGCCTAAAAGAGGCCATGTGAAGACAAAAAAGAAAGAATCTCAAGCTAGTCAACAAGTCAAAAGGAGTTTTATCCTCCTCCTATGCTCAAATGCGCCCAAATGAGGGCATGTAAAGACAAAAGAGGGGAGCTCAAAGGTCATGTGTTGGGCGTTGAAGATTTAAAATCCCTCTCAACCTCTCAAATGCGCCAAGAAGAAGAGAAGGTCAAAGATGGCGTTGAATATTCCATCCTCTTGCCTGTGTGATGTGCGCCATGTAAAGAGATAGTAAAAGTTGATAAGTGATTAATGCTAGGCGTGATTTTTTCCTCTTCAAGCCTCAAATGCGCCTAAGGTGGTAGGAGTTAGAGAATTTCTCTAAGGCATGTGAGGTGTGAAAATAAAATGCTAAGTGTATTATGCGCCTAGAGTGTGGAGTGAAGTGTGAAGTTAAAACAAACTTGCTAGGTGTTGAAAATGCAATGTGTTGAAAGTATTTCCCAAGGCGTGATTCCTTTTCCTCAAGTGTGCTATGCGCCTTGAGTATGAAAAATAAAATGTTTTTCTAAGGCGTTGGGACTTCAAATAAATTACCTTGCAAGTGTGGAGTGGGAAATAAAATGTGCCAGGCGTGAATAAAAAAAAAATTTCTCGACGGAGTTGATGATTTTCCCATTGGCAAACTAGTAAAATTTTCCAGGGCAAAATTTTCAAAGATTTTCAAGATGATTTAAAAATTTTCTAAGGCATGGAGTATTCCCTTCCTCTAGAAAATATGCCTAAGTCTGGTGAGATGGTGAATTTTCCCGAGGTCAGAGTGAATTTTGCCAGTGATGAAGTCAAAAGATGTTGGCAGTGCAGGAATAAAATTTTCCAAGTCAGAGCAACAAGAAATTCTCAGAGGGGATCGAAGAATGAGAATAAATTTCACAGGAGAATATTTTCCAAGGTTCAAAATTCCAGAAAATTAAATGAACCCGTTCGTTGGGTACCCATGAATTCGACGCGATCTGGAGAAAATTTTCTTCTGGGTATCGAAGATTGTTGATGAGGAGTTGATTTTAAAGCCTTC
>VDFB02279649.1:0-14196 GCA_007258455.2 Sequoia sempervirens | reverse complement strand
CAACAACATCACCCTAGAGGAGGGAAGGAGGTTATACAAAGAAGTGGGTGCTTAATTTTACTAGGGTGGGATATAGCTTATGTTATAGCCATGGATATAGTAAGAAGAAAAGATAATAAAGATGTCTTGGAATTTGAGGAACAAGCTAAGGAATTATACTTTGGGTCAAGTTTTAGTACCACATTTAAAATCTTAGCAATATGACCAATATCCCCTAAACATAATAAACCTAAGGTGGCTAGAGATATAAAAGAGCTTACATGCAATCTGATTTTAAGAAGATTAAATAACACAATCACCACTCAAGTAGCATCCTTGAGTGACACAACACTATTTAAATGGCTAGTAGCCCCTAAGAATAATAAACCTAAGGTGGATAGAGATATAAATGATCTTACATGCAATATAATTCTAAGAAGATTAAATGACACAACCGCCACTCAACTTAGTGTTGGCAATAAGCACAACACTATTTAGTGAGGCTGCAACAAAGAAATTACAAGAATTTTTTGATAAATTATAGGTAGATTGCATTAAGTTGCTACAAGAATATAATATGGTAAAATAATTTATTCCTCCTCCTAAAAGCATTCAATCAAGACCTACTACTCCTACTTTCAATTCAAGAGATACATATTTGCAGGAAAAGATACTTTCATGTTGATATTGTAGACATGAAATAGAAGTTGAAGCAAATTCAAAATGCAAAGCAAAAATAAAAATAGAAGCGAAAGAAAAATACTATTGATTTAATCAATAACCTCTTAAATCATCGTGTTCCTTGCATTTTGCATAAATTTGATGACGCTTTGGCTTGTTATAACAATTTGATAAAATCTCCCATCAACCATGTCAGCAATGAGGCATCTTTGAGGGAGATCTTGAATCTGTGGATTCCACATATAGAGACTATGGGTAATGTGCATAATAATGCAAGAATTGGTCCTAGCACTCCAATAGAGATCTTAAGTACTCATGAGGTTACAGGGAACTTAAATGACATCTCTACTTTCTAAAGTAGATTTGATATGATGGTAAAGATAAGTTAAATATTTTAAAGGCCCTCAAGGAGTGTATGCTACCTCAAATACTAGATGGTGGTGATAAAGTGAAATCATTAGGTGACTAGATAGTTGAATTTTGTAGTATTGCACCAGATTTAGTCACATCCATTACACAAGTAGATAAGGTGGATCTAGTTTTGTGCAATGTTGAGTTTGATAGGTTGCTAAATTGTAGTCAAGACTTGGCAATTTTATCAAGGAAATGAAGGTATTCCTTGATGCAAGATATACAACCCATATGAGCAAGGTGACAACAGTCTTAGAGAAAAATGGTCATCGAAGGAAAAATAATTGTATGGATGGAGAGATATATTGTGTGACATTGATCTTATACATCACTTGATCTCAACAAAATCTCCAAAGAATGTTGGCACCCCAATGTATTGTAGGTGATCAAAAGTAGCATATTTTTTGATACAAGATGATTAAGAGGAGATAATTAGGATTCAAAACCCGACCGCTTAGTTATCTTTAGAATTTTGCAATAAAAAGTGATCATGAGTTCAAAGGAAATCATACTTAGATATATGATCCATTCATAAAATTTAATTCTTTTCCAATATTCTTATAAGTTAATTACACTGGTGCCCTAGAATATTTGGGGTTATTCAAGGTTATCTTGTCTTAAGATTTATGAATTTAGAGGGAGAGAGAGAGAACTCTTCTAAGAATGGGTGGAATTGGAATGAGATTGGTCCATACCATTAGAGACTTGAGAGTAGGATTAGACTGATATAAGGCCTTCAAATGGAGAACAATGCATTCACTTGAACAGTGGGGATTACCCATTTTCCTTCCTTCCATTATTGAGGCCCACTAGTTCCATAACCTCCATATAGAGAAGGATACATTCCAGTTCTTCCCTTCAAGCCTTCAATGTTCTCCTATCCATACTGGTGGATATAGGTGGTGTGTTGGGCCTCGAAGAGAAATGTTTGGTTGTCAATGCCATCCTGTTCTTTGCTAGTGGTTTTGACACTATCCTTGTTATAATGTATGAAAATTTGTACCTACTTGATAGTAAAGTCTAATTGTTGTATAAATTTGTAATGTATTGCGAAAAGTGACACCCACCTTGGTTTTGTAGGGCCAAAAGCATAGGGGAGATTGATATCATGATCAATCTCATTCATTGTCCAACCCTCCAATAGATTTGGACATAACATCTCACAAATCTTCAAAAACTACTGAATATAGGTTTGGGAGCCAATAGACTATGCATTTCCAAAATATGACATTATGTTTTGGAGGTCCATTGCCAGTTCCACAAATTGCACTTGACATCTTTGGAGGATAGGAAACTATAAAAGAGATAATTAGGCAAACAATATGACTAGAATCTATATATTTCTATTAAAATAAAATAAAATTAGTTAAAATAAAGCCCCAACAAATATATCTCAAGTGAGCCAAAAAATACTCAAAAATAAAAGCAAATTTCAATAGGTCTACAAATCCTTGGTCTCAATTATGAATGTATGCATCTTCAAATCCCTAACCTTAGTTATAGGTGCACATGTCTTTAAATCCATGGTTTCAGTTATAGCTAAAGCATACAAATGGTATTGGTAGTGGTGTTGGTGATGGTAATAGACGAATGAATGACACCAAAAGTAAATTTAAGTAACCATTTATTTCTTTAGGAAATGCATAGAAAGTGGAGCTATTGGGATGTTTGGGTATATCACCAATGTTTAACATTGTAAATTTTTCTTTGATTATTACTTCTCCCTTCTCTTCTTGGAGGCAACAATCTCAAACCAAAACATTCTAATACATGCATTTGTAATTGCAACTAGGAATTTGATGCTAAGAAGTGCATTGCATGTCCTATAAATCAAGTGAATTAGAACAATTAGAATCTCATGATTTCTATTCCTAAGCTAGAATTATGCTTTTATCATCTTCAAACTCTCCCACTTATAAAAATAAGGAAGAGTACATTTCCTTTCTAATAATACAAGAATAAAATGGAAACAATTTAATAGAAAATCCAATCATTTTCTCATAATATATTCTAATTGAGTTTGAAGCCTATTTAAATGTTAAGTTGCTTCTTGTTTGAGCCTTAGATGAAAGTCTATCCAATATTGGTTCACACGAAGAAAAACTTACAAGATCATCACAAGAACTAAACTAATAAAAATTCCAAAGAGAGGCAATGCATTAGGCAATTCATAATTGTAGTATTTTTGAAAAAATAAAACCTACACAAAAACTAATGATTCATAATGGTACTTGAATAATGTCAACCTTTTAGGTAGCACATTCAACCCTATAAATTTCACTTGTAATGTACATATGAATTATATTACTTGTACATATTTCATCTAATAAATTGGATATTGAATACGATACATTACAGAAGGAGTTACATGATGAAAAAATGACTTCAAACAATTTTTAATAATAAAAAAATTAATGTCAACCCATTCTTAATGCCAAAAACTAGACTTTGACCATTGCGTATATTACATACTACTTATATCCTTTATCTTACTTATTGCATGCTCAATATTATTAATGAGAAAGCAAGATGGATACTAAAGAAATTATTTTAATCTTATTATTAATACCAAAAACATATTCTACACTAAAGAAACCAAGCCTACATATTCCATAAAGACATGCATATTTTTTATTAATCAACATGACATAATAAATATTTAGAAACTAATATGTACACTTTGACATCTAGTCACTAGGCGCATGTTCTAAGTTAAGGATTACTAAACATAATAATAAATTAATATATATATTTTTTCAAATGTACAAATGGTGAGCTAGCCTATGCTAAAGTCTTTCATCCTCCATCATTATCCACTAAATGTAATCAGAGATATTTATTAAAGTAACATGCATATCAATTATTTTAGGTTTTACAAAATAACATTCTCCTTTCTCATAATTTTAATAATACTTAAATACACTTTTTAATCTCATGCTTCCTAGTTTCTTAATCCCAACAATATTTTGTTACTTTATGATACATTTATATTAAAGCACTTACTCTTATAATGCATCTTAATTTTATAAGATATTGTTCATTACACATTCTTGCCCTAAAATTCATGAGAGGAGTCTCATCTAGGTTCAAAGGTTTGTACCAAATACTTCACTTCAACACTCAAAAATTACTACTTGTTGAAAACAAAGAACTCCTTAAGTTGATTCATTTATAAATGGAGATATCATCATGATAAATTTATTGATTATATTCATCCCACAATTATTTTTCAAGCAAAATTTTATACATTTTTAACAATTAAATTATTTATATCAAATAATTATAATTTGGATATATTATATATTTGAAATAACAATATTTAAAAACAATCTTGATTACTTATACTAGTTAATTATAATTTTTGTATATATCATATATTTCAAATTGTGTTATTTTTATCTCATATACAATGCTAAATACTATCTATTAGTGTATGTAATGGTGCAAATTTGCACCCTAGGAAAATTCCCCATTTAATTTCCCCTACCTTAGACAATATAAACTTGATGATGCAAAATCCACTGCCACCACCTTGTCCCTTCCACCTGGCCACGTCTTTTTGCATCAGTGGAGGATTTTTGTCAGGGAAACATGCATGTCGTACGGACGTCCGTGCACTACACTACCATCCTGACAAGATTACTGCCCTTGGGATTTGCAAAAACGTTACATTTCTATTGACTGTAAAGAGTAATGTTCCCTACCTCCCTTGATCGATGAAATTTGATCTCTTGCCTCTATTTTTCCAATTCAAACTCAATTCATTCCAATTCCTTCATTCTTGCATGCTCTCTCTCACATTTCAACACTTCATTCTCTCATTCTCTCATTTCTCACACTCTTGCTTCACTCTACACCATTGTTCTTCTTGTTGCAAGCTCCTCATTTTGGCTCCAACAATGTACTCTCATTGCAACACCACTCTCATTGCAGGATTGTCAAGCTTCACCTTCTCTATGTGGTGGTGTCACTCTATTCCTTCCGCTATTGACCTTGATAACTCGTAGTTGGGAAGGTAACTTTGTGTCTTTCTATTTGGTTGCATCGTCGTGCTTATTGGATATCATTTTAGTTATCTTTGTTTTCTATCTAGTTGCACTACTTCCTTTCTACTTTCTTTATCCATTTCCATATCTAGTGGCATCTTGGATGTCTATGGAGGTGGGAACACCAAAATGAGGGTCTAATTGAGACATACCTCAAACACAACCCAACATTTTCTTGTTTCTATGTGTGTAGGCATGTTCAAGTGGAGCTAATAGAAGAATTGAGTCACAAGAAGCATAATACCATCTTCTCTACTCTCTTCATCATTCCTAGAGTAGTTCATTTCAAATAGTTTCCTTTCAAGTGTTTTGTTTTCTACTTTTTTTATAATTTCTGTCAAACTACAAAACATAACCAGTTAGATAGTTAGTAGGCTCGTAGTGTTTTTCATTTTCTTTCTAGACCTCCCTTTGTACTAGATGCTACAAAATCATGCTAGATTCTAAGATCCATGCTATCATCCTCAGATAGTGAGTTGTCTGGGCAACAGACCAAGACCTCTATAGCTGGCTCTTCTAACTCTGTAAACACCTGGTTTTAGCAGAAGGAAAGTGGTATGCTACTTGGCCTTCCTTTTCAGCCTCAGTTTTTCATCCCTTCAAACCTATCAAGTCAACCTAAGGTAGTTTATGGCAATCCATTCCTTGGGACTCTTTCATGACCTAGAGTCCTAGGGGTGACGGATCTGTAATGTCCCCATTTTGGCCCTACACTCTTCTTTTGGATTTAGCCTATTTTCAAAAATTCGTAGGCTAAGCTAAGGCAGAAAATTAGGGTTTCCTCTTTAAGATATTGCTCAGTTGGCATTCTGAAGTTGTTGTGCAGACTTATTATTTATAGCAGTTCACTATTTTATAGCAAGTCTATCTTTTGGCAGTATCTGTCTAGCATCAGTTCAATCCTTGGCAATTCAATGTTCAGTTAATTGGCTTTCTATTGTTTTGATGTGAACTTACTATTTATAGCAATTGGCTATTTTTAGTAAGTCTAATTTTGGCAGTAGCATCATCAGCAATTCAACTCAAGTCATCTTGCTATCCTTCAGTTTCAGTTTGACTTTGGTTATCTCCATGGATTAAGTTTTATACTTAGTCATTTTTATGTTTCTTAGTTGTACCCCCACACCTAGGAATGATCACTTCATGTTGTTTTTAAAAGGGGGCCATTAAGGGGTCAATGGTGCATTTAATGAATTATTAAATGCTTTATTGTTGCAAAGTGAAGTTGGACACTTAAAAGAGGTTGATTAATATTTTATTATTTCAAAAAAAGTGAAATACTTAAAGGGGTGTCCCTTTTGGAAGTTGAATTGATTCAATTTCTTGGAATTTGAAGAGTCTCTTGTTGCTTCATTTTCCAATTGAAACTTATATATTGTTGTTGTTTGAAGAGCTGATTATCTTTTGAAATATTGTAAAGTTATGCTGCTAGTTTGAAATCCAGAATCTGGCTAAGGGAAAGCTTAGAAAATTGACTCCATTCTTTGGGTCTAAAACTATGGTTCCCTAGATGGTGGTTTGGGAGTGTGCTTCATTCAAAAGTGCATATTGAGCTTCATTGTAGAAGAATTCTGATGTATTTTCAGTTTGGAGCTTGTTGGTTCAGTCATGGCTAAAGGACGTTTTTGATTGCAGCTCCTTGGGTAAATTCTATTCCCATATGGGTATTTTATCTATATGATTCTAAGCATTGGGCAACCCTCTCCAAGAGGTTTCAGATTTTATTAATGTGTTTCTGATTTTTAAAGAGAAAATCGCCCCTCTTGAAGGTTGTACATTTCCAAAATGATATTGGGATGCGTACATTAATAAATATGGAAGCTTTGGTGCAGTTTCTGTGTTTGAACAAGGGCACCTTTACTCCTAGAAGTTGTTGCAATTGAGTCCATGTCAATTGGTGAAGATAGGATGGACTTATGAACAATTTGGTGTGCTACAGTTTGTTGGTAATTCATTTTCAGTTTACAGATTTTTATATCAGACTTGCTTCAGTTTGAGTTTTCAGTTCTTTCTTCAATAAATTAGATAGTTATCTAATGTGGGATCATCCAGCTTCTTTGTGCTTCAAAACTATTGTAATCCTCATGTAATTTGTAGCTCTTTCTCATTTTGTAAAGCTAATAACAGTAGTACTGTTTCAGTCTATTTAGTTGTTGCTTAGTCATGTTTAATTATCACATTGTAACCCCTGGATGGTTTACGACCAGTATGGAAAAAATAACTTACTAATTCTCTTCTTATACCCACAGTCAAGTGGTGAATCCCCACTCTTAAGTGGATTCCTGCCGCTGCAGATGAAGTGTTTAAATTGTAGTCTTTTCCCCCAACTGTTTGGTGGTAGTGTGGAAATTCTCTTATGGCTAGTTATCCACCTAAGTACTTTCAATTCAACAATTAGCACTCCACCATATGTTAGCACCTCGCATGTTAAAGGATCTTGAGTGCACATTCTTGGTGTTGAGTTTAGTCTCTCTCTTTCAGTTGTAATCTTTGTAATCTTTGATTCAGTAGATCCTAGGGATCCTCTGACCATATGCCCGCCCCTCCTCCTTAAGTGGTTTTAGGGAACATTCTTGGTTAGAGTTCTTTCAGGTAACGTTTTGGGTTAAACTAACCTTAACGGGTGCTTGGTTACAATGTATTTGTTATTGAAAATCTAGAAAATTTTAAGGGGCATATTTCAGTGGTATTAGAGCAGAAGATCCTGCCATCCTGTGGATCAATGCTTCATGTGGCAGATGAGTTATAGTGATCTCCGGTACTACACCCAAAGTCAAAAAAATTTCTAGTTCATCTCCTTGTGGTTTCCAGAAGTTGGCACAATTTCTTTAAGATTTGAGAAACCAAGTTGTCAGATTAAGGCATGACTACTGATGAAGAGATGGGTATGGCAGAGGCACTATATATGGTTGGAAAGAGGCTTGACAAAGAATTTCAGTCTAGAGAAAATGAAGAGAACATTCTTCATTTGTTAGAGCAATGTTTGAGACAAGTGAAACCATCACCTTTAGAGAAAATGGAGTTGGAACTAGCTCCTGCAGTGAATTCCTTGAATCAGCCCTATTGGTTGGGGCATCCTGATGAAGAAACCAAGCTACTGATTTCTTCTTGTTTCATGGAGATAATAAGAATTGTAATTCCCCAGTTGCTCTATGATGACGAAACTATGAAGATCATATTAAATATGATAGTGGAAAGTTTTCAAGATTTGGATGAAACTGGTAGTAGCTTGTTTCCAAGAAGAGCAACTATTTTAAAAACATTTTTTGAAGTTAGTGCTTGCATCTTATTGATAGAATTGGAGATGGAGAATCAGATTTATCACTTGTTTAATTATCTTTTCACATCGACCTAGAGTGAGCAAGAAGAGAGTATGCTTGCAGCTGTCATGAATGTTCTAATCTCTACAATTAAAGAAGTTGATAGTCTTCCTGAAAGTGTCCAAACTCTTCTCTTGGATGCTTACAAACGTGAAGAGCAGATTTCTCCCACTGCTGATTTGTTAGTTAAAGAAATTTTCAGTCAATGTGAAGATAAATTGAAACCACTTTTGAAGAAGACTGTTGAAAATAGAGAAGAGATTTTTGAAGCTGAAGAGGAGGTTGAAAGTTGGAATCCCTTTGAAGACATTGCAAAAGTTCAAGGGGTATCCGCGAATTTGCACTTACCCAAGCATTTTGTAGAAGAATGTAATGTATTAGTGGAAGCCTTGAAGACTAGTGAGGTACTCTTGTTTTCTACAAAGGAGAACAATGAGTTGACTTGTGTTAGGAAGCCTCATGTTGAAGATTCCAAGAAAGAACTTTTGGAAACAAAAGTTGAAACGGAGATGCATGAAGAGGCCATAAATGCAGATCCAAATGAAGGAGAAGTTCGGTTAGTTGAAGATATGTGTTCAATCAACAATTTGCTTCTTCGCAATTCCAGAGAATGCTGGTTTGAAAGTCAAGTCAAGGAGGAGAAGAAGAAAGAGGAAGCTGAAGTCACTTCCTACTTCAAAGTTGATTTGATCAATTCTTTTGATTCATGTGTAGAAGACAACATGGAAGGTGAAGCTTCTAGTAGTTATAAGACAAATTTCTCTTCACCTGAAATCAAGCTAAGGCAAAAAGCTAAGGAATTGGAAGGCACTATGGATGGAATGATGAGAGTGTTCATCACATGCGAGACAAGTTGAGGAGTACAACTCAAACCATTTTTGAAATCTTTATCCATCAAAGGGGTTCTACATCATCTCAGTCAGCATATGAAGATTGCAGCTCAAGTTCACACATTGTTGATAATGGTATTCAAGTTTTGTCAAAACTTGATAGAATTCATAGGCAAGTAGAGCATTTGATTCATGATGTGCCTAGGGGAGAAGTTGTGTGTTGCATTTCTATTGATGATATGAAATCCATTAAATTTTCCTTAGAGGAAATTAAATCTAGTCTTTTGCACATCATTCACGACAAAGACATAGTGGCCAATATTGTTGACAAGGCTTTGGAGTGGAATGAGCTTACCAAAGCAAAGTTGCAAGAAGTGCATGAGACTCTAATTGAAGCAGAGAATTAGATTTTTGTTGTTCAATATTCATGGGAGCAAGAAAACAAAAGAAGAGCAGAGGAGCTTCAAGAAATTCTTGATGAGCTTGATCTCATACAAGAAACATATGATTTGGAATGTTGTCCTGAGAGACCAAAGCATTCAAATTCTCAAGTTTTTCAAGCTTTTGACAATCTCTTGTATGAAGAAGGTGCTAGTAAGGTTTATGTAAATCATCTTTTTGAAAATGATGAAGAAATTGCTTCAAGAGATTACTGAAGAAGGGGATTTGAGTTTGTCTTCCAGCATTGGAGAGTTAATACGTGAGTTGCACGAAGTTGAATCTACTGCTGCTCCTAGTGCAACCATTCAACAAGAATTGGTAACTCTTGGATTACAAAGAAATGAAGACATTCTTATCGTTCATCAACAAAGAGATGATTGGCATGTTGATGAAGGTTTAATTCATTATTTGATAAGGATGCTTGTGAGGCTCTTGTCAGATTTTAGTTCATCACCATCTTCTCTTAGAGTGATAGATTTTAGAATTGTATTTGATGAAGGATTCATGGAATCTTTCCTGCAAGTCATATCACAAGATTTTGGATTTGATCTCTTCAACGAACAAAGGTTGGTTGAATACTTCTTGGAGTTTCAAGAAGTGGCAATTTAGATGGAACGAGCAAATCAAAGGATTCACGTGAGAGCAGTTCTCAGTTTGAGAAGTGGTTCTTCATGGCTGTTAGTTTGGGATCCTGGCATTACTTGGGAAGAAGGTAATTTTAAAATATATAGACCAGCATATAAAAATTCAGAATGTAGTTGTGACCATTTGCTTATGTGTTGGAAAATGTCTTCAATTGAAAATCAGTATTTGGGATCTCAAGCATTCTCTTTTGAAGAATGGAATGCTTAAAAAGAAGGTTGGATGGAGAAATAAGTGTCAAAAATTATGTTCTATGTTTGTTGCTCCCTTCTTTCTATGTCATTGGTTCTTTATTTCTGATCATACATTGGTGTTCTGGGAAGGAAATATGATCAGAAGTTGGTTTGTGGTGACATGGGGTCTCTTGCTAAAGGTGCCACCAGCTTGGTTCGTGAGCAATTATGCTCATTTTGATGGAAAATTCTTTTGTTGCAGCTACTACTTGTCTTCTTGGATGCTGATTTTCCAAAAATCAGATCTCAAGATGATTATTTCAGACCTCTTAGGAAGCTGGTTACTTCATTTCCAGGTCTCTCCACCTCCTATTTGGACTGAATTTCTACCACAAATAAGTAAGGGAATGTTTCCGTATGGTCAAAGTTCAGGTATGGGTTGTTCATTGATGGTTGACAGTGAATTTTGTGGTACCAACTCATACAATACTTTTTGGGACAGCGAGTTATTGGCTGATTTGATTTGTCAAATTGAGACTCTTGATGTGAGACATGTGAATATTTCTTGGAGTTCTTTCAGTGAAATCAGTTTGTTTCAAAGGAAGCATTGTGCATCCTCTTGGATAGAGATGGAGTGTGGAGCGTTGCTCTTGGTTTGGCATTGGTTTAGAGGCATGTTTGAAAATATTTTTGTTGCTGATCTGAATTATGACAGCAAGATTTGGAGGTCCTACATACTGATATGGGACCCAGGCACTAACCAGTTTGGTGCATTGTCTTTTGTGGATCATGACATGTTGATCCACTTTGAGTATTCAGTTGTTTTAATTAGATTAGCGCAGCGGATTAGAGGATTAGTGTTCATGAGGATGATTTGGAATCCAGGAATCACTTGGGTTTTCTATTCAACAGTTGGAGATGATGAAGCCAATGATGGTCTTCTAGAATTTATTCCCATGATGTTTCAATTTAATTTTAATCTAGTGATTTCTTGTGTTGGCATCCAGCAGTGCAGTGCTTACATCAATTGGTGTTATATTTCTCCTAGGATGATTTGGGACCCTGGGATCCTATTTGGCATAGTAAGGATCAAATTGTTTCCTTGGAGTGTGGTGGCATTGCTTGAGGACAAACAATTTTGGGAAGGGTAGACTGTAATGTCCCCATTTTGGCCCTACACTCTTCATTTGGATTTAGCCTATTTTCGGAAATCCATAAGCTAAGTTGAGGTAGAAAATTAGGGTTTCCTCTTTCAAATACTGCTTAGTTGGTGTTCTGAAGTTGTTGTGCAGACTTACTATTTATAGCAGTTCACTATTTTTTAGCAAGTCTATCTTTTGGCAGTATCTGTCTAGCAGCAGTTCAATGTTCAGTTTGGCTTTCTGTTGTTTTGATGTGAACTTACTATTTATAGCAGTTGGCTATTTTTAATAAGTCTAATTTTGGCAGTAGCATCATCAGCAATTCAGCTCAAGTCATCTTGCTATCCTTCAGTTTCAGTTTGGCTTTGGTTATCTCCATGGATTAAGTTTTGCCACTTAGTCATTTTTTATGTTTCCTCGGTTGTACCCCCACGCCTAGGAATGATCACTTCATGTTGTTTTTAAAAAGGGGTCATTAAAGGGTCAATGGTGCATTTAATGAATTATTAAATGCTTTATTGTTGCAAAGTGAAGTTGGATGCCTAAAAGAGGTTGATTAATATTTTATTATTTCAAAAAGTGAAATGCTTAGAGGTAGGCGTCCCTTTTTGGAAGTTGAGTGATTCAACTTCTTGGAATTCGAAGAGTCTCTTGTTGCTTCATTTGCGATTGAAACATATTGTGATGTTTGAAAGTGATTATACCCGGAAATGTTATTGAAGTTATCTTTGGTTTGAAATCGGAGAATCTGGCTGAGGAAAGCAATTTGTCTCCATTCTTTGGGCCTGAAATTATGGTTCCCTAGATGGTGGATTGAGAGTGTGCTTCATTTAGAAGTGTACATTGAGTTTCATTGTTGGAGAATTTGAAGTATTTTTCAGTTTTTGAGCTTGCTGGTTCATTCATGGTTGAAGGCGATTTTCATTAACAGCTCTTTGGTGCATTCTATTTGTATGGTATCTATATGATTCTAAGCCTTGGGCGACCCTCTCCAAGAGGTTTCAGATTTTATTAATGTGTTTCTAATTTTTAAAGAGAAAATCACCCATCTTGAAGGTCGTACATTTCTAGAATGATATTGGGATGCGTGCATTAATAAATATGGAGGCTTTGGTGCAGTTTTTGTGTTTGAACAGGGGCGCCTTTACTCCTAGAAGCTGTTGCAATTGATTCCATGTCAATTGGTGAAGATAGGATGAAGTTATGAACAAATTGGTGTGCTACAGTTTTCTGGTAATTCATTTTCAGTTTGCAGATTTTTATATCAGACTTGCTTCAGTTTGAGTTTTCAGTTCTTTCTTCAATAAGTTAGATAGTTATCTAATGTGGGATCATCCAGCTTCTTTGTGCTTCAAAACTATTGTAATCCTCATGTAATTTGCAGCTCTTTCTCATTTTGTAAAGCTGATAATAGTAGTACTGTTTCAGTCTATTTAGTTGATGCTTATTCGTGTTTAATTATCACATTGTAACCCCTGGATGGTTTACCGCCAGTGTGGAAAAAAGGACTTACTAATTCTCTTTTTATACCCACTGTCAAGTGGTGAATCCCCACTCTTAAGTGGATGCCTGCCGCAGCAGACGAAGTGTTTTAATTGTAGTCTTTTCCCCCCACTGTTTGGTGGTAGTGTGGAAATTCTCTTATGGCTGGTTATCCGCCTAAGTACTTTCAATTCAACAATTAGCACTCCACCATATGTTAGCACCTCGCTTGTTAAAGGATCTTGAGTGCACATTCTTGGTGTTGAGTTTAGTCTCTCTCTTTCAGTTGTAATCTTTGTAATCTTTGATTCAGTAGATCCTAGGGATCCTCTGACCATATGCCCACCCCTCCTCAAGTGGTTTTAGGGCGCATTCTTAGTTAGAGTTCTTTCATGCAATGTTTTGGGTTAAACTAACCTTAACGGGTGCTTGGTTACATTGTATTTGTTATTGAAAATCAAGAAAAACAAGTGGCATATTTTATTTTAGTCTCTCTTTTTGTGACACAGAAAAATAAAACCGAAATGACTAAAGCACCACAGCCAAGTGTTGGAAATGTTGTCATTGATGTCAAGGGTATATAGACAATTTGATAATGTCATTCATGTCAAAGATACGAAGACGAAGTTGTCATTAAGTTCAAAGTCATGTCAAGAAGGGTTTTGTTGTCTAAGCATATTATCATTCGTGTGAAAGTTGTCATTGATGTCAAGGAAATCGGACTAAGAGTAAGAGTGAAGATATAAGGAGAAGAAGGATGATATCAAGATAGAGGTATTTATGAGGAATGGTTGAGGGAAATATAACTCTAGAATGAAGCAAGACATGAGCTGATTGCTTATCGCTAAAATTAAGATAAGATAATAGTTGAATAAGCAGCGATTGCCTTTGTTAAAATGCAGTTATCATCATTCACAAAGAAGCAATTCTTTATAAGGCAGCATTTATATTAATCTAAAAAAAACAGATAAGAAAAAATTAAGAAAAGGATAAAATTCCATATGAGACGAAATTGAATAAGACAAAAAAGAACTGTAATAAGGCAGCAA
>VDFB02279648.1:0-23660 GCA_007258455.2 Sequoia sempervirens | reverse complement strand
GAGTTGATGATTTTCCCATTGGCAAACTAGTAAAATTTTCCAGGGCAAAATTTTCAAAGTTTTTCAAGATGATTTAAAAATTTTCTAAGGCATGGAGTATTCCCTTCCTCTAGAAAATATGCCTAAGTCTGGTGAGATGGTGAATTTTCCCGAGGTCAGAGTGAATTTTGCCAGTGATGAAGTCAAAGATGTTGGCAGTGCAGGAATAAAATTTTCCAAGTCAGAGCAACAAGAAATTCTCAGAGGGGATCGAAGAATGGGAATAAATTTCACAGGAGAATATTTTCTAAGGTTCAAAATTAAAAAAAATCAAATGAACCCGTTCGTTGGGTACCCATGAATTCGACGCGATCTGGAGAAAATTTTCTTCTGGGTATCGAAGATTGTTGATGAGGAGTTGATTTTAAAGCCTTCCATGCTTTGCTACGGCCTTCAGGATGGATATTTGTGATTGGCGCCAGGTTGATGAATTTCCTAAGGGAAATTTGAAAATTTTCTAAGGCAAGTGTGAAGAAAATGTATTTTCAAGGTGAAATCCTCCAGACGATGAATTTGAAAGAAACTGCCTAGGTGAATTTGCTTCAATCCTTCGTAAAGATAGTTTTCTTGAGCCAGAGATGAACAAAATCAAAGTTGCCAGAGCTCCAGCAGGTGAAATGAGTTTCTTGAAGATGCAGTTGAAGATGATGCGTCCTCGAGGATGATGAAATTTGTCTAAGGCATGAACTTGAACACAAAGTTGGCGATGAACGCTTGAAAGTTGGAGCGTGAGGATCAGGTGAGTGAGTTAAGTTTATATCATGAAGTATTCTAATATCCCTCTCCTTGCTTGTCTTGCAGGAGGAATGTTGAGGTCGGAGCACGATGATTTAGGTGATCCACGATGATATCACAACCTTCGGAGGAAGAAAAGTTACAAGTTTCAATCTTGAAGGAAGAAAAAGTTATAAGAAAATGGCTAAGTGTTAGCTCAAGTGACAAAGATGAAGACCCTCAAGTGGAAGAAATCAAAGAACAACGCCAAGAAAGAAGATCGAGAACAGTGTGAACACGTCTACAAACGGAATCTTCTAGAAGGATGATGGTGGACATTATGGCGCATTTATTACCCCTCTCCTTTGTGGCGGTTTTTAGGGCAATATTATTTAGGGCTGAGGTGGCACGATTTTGGCCACTCTATTGATTGTAACCCTAGCCGTCTTTTGGGACTTGGCTAGCTATATAAAGGGGGAGTCCCCCTCATTTGTAATTCGGTAGATAGTAGACAGTAGAGAAGATTAGAATAGACATAGAGTAGAGGGACAACTTAGAAGTAGCTTAGTATTGTAGAGCATTTTTGCAT
This sequence comes from Sequoia sempervirens, assembly GCA_007258455.2. Lineage (NCBI taxonomy): Eukaryota > Viridiplantae > Streptophyta > Pinopsida > Cupressales > Cupressaceae > Sequoia > Sequoia sempervirens. Next base: position 22,318 of record VDFB02279648.1, on the reverse strand, counting down.
AATTTGGAGAAGAGAGAAAGTTTTCCCTTTGAAAACTTTTGAAGAGATTGTTGTGTAACACATTTTATGATAATAGATCTTTTCATTGATGATGGAATTCGTCTTGTCATGAAATGCTAGCAAGGCTTCTTCTTCCTTTCGTATCCAAGTAGATTAAATTCATGCAAGTAGCTTACTTCGGTGTGTGGTGTTTTATTGAGATAGCTTCGCTTTATTCCATACCATTAGCGGCTTGTTGATGATAAGTCTGCCTTGTGTGGTCGACTGGACATCATCTTGAGTTTAACTTCGCCAGGATTTATATGCTTATATGCGCTGCTAGATGGTGTATGCATGTTAAGTCATAATTTGAACATCTTTTGCTATTTCCCTTGAAGATTGCAATCGATTTTGTTGAGGGTTGTCCGACGGAGGCTAGTGGAACTGCTGAAGCTCCATTGAAGTGAAGCTCCACATATCCTCGATTTAGAATAATAGAACATAAACTTCTTAGGCCCTACAATCTCTCTTTCAATTCAAGACTTTCCGGTCAATAGAAACCCGCGACTTCATAGTTAAATCTTTCGAAAGCATTTGAATTCCTTTCTCCTCACAACAATTCTCAGAAGTCCCTTTGAAATACCAGCAAATCACATCGAGCCAACTGAGCCTATTCGCACTGAAAGAACCTTGGAGTTGAACGCACGAACTTTCTTGCAATCTTAGCGTGTGGAATACTTTGATCAAGAGAGAATAGGGAGTCATAAGTAACTTTATTCTCATAAGGAAAGGGTCACTTAAAAACACATCAAAAGATACACATTTAATTTTGTTTAGCATGAGCGTGAACCATCCTAGAAAACACTTTAAAGATTATAAATAAACAAGCACATATTGTCCACCTTAGAGTTTTAGGTTAGTTTTTATTTATAGGGAGCTTTCCCTTCTAATTCGAAGAGTGGTTCTATCGCACATCTGTTCTGTTTTGTGTTGCACTAAAAGGTGCAAATTAAAATGTTAGCAAGTAGTGTAAATGTTCTCAAATTGGATGGTATAGTTGCATTATCCTCAATAGGAGACTCACCAAGAGGCTCAACAATAGGATTGTGTTGTGAATGCGATGAACTCCCATTAATAGCTATTTATCCTCAACTTTTGTCTTTTCAAATACTGCCACGCTCGCATCTCATTTCATTACCTCCCTCTCTTAAGTAAGCCGTTTTCATTAGTGAGCAATGTATACACATCCTTTGCCTCATAATTTGAATATGGATCAATGTCATCGAGGTCAAGTCTTGGATATGTCTCTTGCCTCTTGCCCCTCTACTTTCTTTGCATGCAACCAAATGTTGTATTGCATAAAGACGAGGTCATTCAAACTCTAAACTTTTTGTGCTTCTTTGTGTGAATGGCCTTAAAAGCCCTCCAATTAAGCTCACAACATAAGTGCTATAGGGTTGAGACAAAATCTTCCCAACACAAATTTGGAAGGATAACATTAATAACTTTGGAAGGAACTAAAACTAAGCATATATGTTTTTTACTTGGCTATCGAGTGGCTCTTTTTTTGAATACATAGAGGTGATTTCTCATGACATTCAAGCCCCATGTGTGGTTGTAGATGTATTTTGTGACATTTCTCACATCTTTCATTAAGTTCTTCACCCAACTAATTTTCCCTCTATCCTCAAGGAGAAGGTCAATGCAGTGGGCAACACAATGAGTCAAAAATAGTGTAGGGTGTCTCACCTCTAAAAATTTACCAATCACTACATATGCAGTTGCATTGTTTGTCACTATCTAGACCAGTGCTACAAGACTCTGACTCACCTTCGACTTGGCAATTGATTTTTGACTCAAGCTTGGACTTGGCGCCCAAACTCGACGCAAACTCGGACGCAAACTCGGTAAATTGAAAACCCAAGGAATTTAGAGATTTTTAAGGATTTAAAACTTGTTTCATGCACCCTTTAATAAATAAACCTTAAAGACATTATTACCTCATTAAAAATAGAAGCTACTTTGATCACATACACAAGTATACATCGATCACGTACGTATAAATGCAAATTTTAGTTGAAGGAAATAACACAATTAGATATATAAGTATTGTCAAATGTATACAATACTCATGGAGTATGAAATCCATGGCATCAAAAGTTCCAAACAAATATAAATAAAAAGCTAGAAGTCTATGGCTTAGAGGAGCATGCATCACTTGGCCCTCCCGCATGGGTGTCTGTTGTGACCTTTTCACACATCGCCCCATTCAAGATGGGGACCCCTTATTTTTGCTCCATTATGGTCTTTTGGCTTTGGTTTTTGTCCCTCTCTCTCTCTTTCCCTCTCTTTCTGCTGTCTGCCTTTCCGGGATGTCTTCGCCATTGAGTTTAAACGTAAATTTTAGCCAAGTTTGAGAATTAGGGTTTCCATCTTTCTGGTCAGTCCGAGGTCAAGTAAGGTGAATAAATTGAAAATAAAGACTAACATTGCTGTCAGTGTGCTTCCAGTAGGCTTCCACCAAATTTTCATCAGATTCTGGCAACTTACTATTTTTAGTAAGTGTACAATTACAGGCAATCTTTCAGCATTTCTCGAGTTTTAACAGTCACAATGCATTCAGAACACATCAAGTTGCTCATGTGCAAAATTTGAGCTGAAACAGACCACTTGCTATTTTTAGCAGTTCAACTTCCAGAGCAGATTTCAGGGCTTAGATGCAAAGTTTTTCAATGCATGTTTGAAGATTCCTTCTGGGTTTTCAGAGACCTTCGCAACGGTATAACATGCAAAATGAGATAACAACTTTCAGAGTTCAGCCTTCCAGGGCTATTTTTAGGGTTTGCATGTCAGCATTTTCTTTGCATGTCGACATATTCCTTATAGGTTTTTCGAGAGCTACGCAGTGATGTGACATGCAAATAGAGATGATCGCTTATTAAGGAACTTGCTATTTTTAGCGGGTACATCCCGGCAGCTGCCTCCCAGCACTTCAGAATCATGAGCTGATCGCAATGCAACAGAAACGAGAACAAACGAAGACCATTTGATGCGCATGCAGAACAAATTAGGGTTTCCAGCTTCAGGACCTGAAAAGAGGGGTAAAAAGTCAGAATTTTCGGAAACCGGTGTAAACCACTGCGATCAGCATCCTTCAGTCTATCTGCTGGTAAAATTTGAAGACAAATGGAACACTTACTATTTATAGTAAGTCATTTTGGAAATAGGCTAAAAATAGCAAATCAGTTGCATGCGCCGATGTCAGCAGGCAGGTCACGTGGTGAGGAGCACGTCATTCAAATTTCAAATCAAACAGAGTTGTGGAGGTATCAGAAGCAAGCATTTACTATAAATAGTAAACCACCTTCAGAAATGGGCTAAAAATAGCAGGTCAACCTGAAATGGCAGTGTCAGCAGGGTAATGGAGTCATGAGGATCCAGTGTTCAAAATTTCAAATCGATCTGAGCTTCGGAGATGCAGGAATTGAGGGACTTACTATAAATAGTAAGGCATGGATAAGTTGGCGAAGAAAGAAAAATGGCTAAGTATTGGACTTCATCCTGCAGCTACCTGAAAATGCGCCCAAGTTGATGAGGAAGCATAAAATTTCTAAGGCATGAGTTTCGTCCTGCTCAAGGGGTGAAATGCGCCCCATCACATGCAAGCAAAATGCTAAAAAAAATTCTAAGTATAAACTTCATCCACCTGCCTAGGCAAAATGCGCCCAAGCTCAACAAGGAGGAGTTAACAAGAAAGAAGTCAAAGGAGTCAAAGAGTTTCATCCTCCACACATAGCAAAATGCGCCCAAGTAAGGGCATGTGAGGACAAAACCAATAGCATGCAAAGTTGGAATATTCCAAATGGGTTGAAAAGGCAAGTTTTGAAATCCACTTCATAATGCAAATGCGCCCAAGTTATGGTCAACAAGTCAAAGCAAATCCAAAAGTTTCTAAGTTAGAAACTCGTCCTCTTCTCATGCTCAAATGCGCCCAAGTGAAGGCAAGTAAAGACAAAATTAAGGAAGCTCAAAAGTCACTTGTTAGGCGTTGAAAGTCTTCATTCTCTTGAGCATGAGAAATGCGCTCAAGTGAGTGTAAGGTGGTGAGTGGAAAGTGAGGTGCTAGGCGTGTTGAATACTCCCATCCAAGTGTGATATGCGCCTAAGGTAAGTAAGGTGATAATTGCTAAGGCGTTGGAGTTTTGAATGAAAATGTCTTTCAAGTGTGGTATGCGCCTAAGGTGGTGAGTGAAGAATATAAACATGCTAGGCGTTGGGATTAAGTATCTTACATGATATGTGCTTTCAAGGAAATTTTTCTAAGTAAAGTTGAAATAAAATTTTCCACCACTGGCAGATGAATGAAGTTGAGTTAAAATTTCCTGAGGCGAAATTTTCAAAATAATTTTAAATTTTTTCTAAGGCACAAAATATTTTCTTCCTCTAGAAAATACGCCTAGACTCTGAGGTGATAGGATTTTCCTAAAGCATGAATGAATTGCCTGAGGTGAAGTCAGAGAATGCCGACACAGGTTTGATAAAGAGTTTTCAAGTCAGAGCAAGAAATGTTCACAGGTGTTGAAGAGCAAGAATAAATTTGCTAAAAGTTATTTTTCCAAGGTGGAAAATTCAAAAAATTAAATGAACCCGTTCGTTGTATACCCATGAATTCGACAAGTTCTGAAAGAGATTTTCTTCTGGGTATTGAAGATTATCGATGAGGAATGGATTTTAAGGTCTTCCACAGCTTGCCAAGGATTCCGAGGTAAAGATTTTAAATGGGCACAGGTTGATGAATTTCCTAAGGGAAATTTGAAAATTTTCTAAGGCAAAGAATAAGTGTGTTGTTGAGATAAAGTGTTGTGGCTGATGAATTTGAAGGTGATCGCCTAGATGATTTTTGATCAAATTCCTGATGAAAGGATTTTTCTCGAGCCTGAGTTAGATGAAATGTCAAAGTGAAGTGTGCCAGCAGAATGCAAGATAGGTTGGAAATTTGGCTAAGGCATGAAGAATTTGAACGCAAAGTTGGCTAGTGAGGACGATGAACGCTTGGAAGTTAGAGCGTGAAAATCCTGGTAAGTAAGTTGAATTTATATTATGAAATGTTCTAATACTCTTCTCCTTGCTTGTTTTGCAGGAGGAACGTCGAGGCCAAGCGGTGATGACTTAAGTGATGAAGCACATACTCCAAGATGACATTTCAACCTCGAAGGAAGAAAAGTTGCGAAAATGGCTAAGTGTTGGGACTTAGTATAACTCAAGTGACAAAGAAGAAGTTGAAGAACAACGTCAAGAAAGAAGACCGAGAACAGTGTGAATGCGTCTACAAACGGGAATCTTCTAGAAGGGTGGTGGACATTAATGGCTCATTTATTACCCCACTCTCCTTTGTGGCGGTTTTTAGGGCGAATCTTGTTTAGGGCTGAGGTGGCACAATTTGGGCCATCCAGCCGATTGTAATCTGAGCCGTTCGTTGGACTTGACCAACTATAAAAGGGGGAGTCCCCCTCATTTGTATCTCATTAGAATTAGAATTAGATCAGAGTTAGGATAGCAGAGAAGGAGTAGAGAGCAATTAGATAGTTGATAGTATAGTTTAGATTGAAAAGGAAGGAAAGTCTTCCCTTTGAATACTTTGTAAGAAGTTGTCATGAATGCTTTCATAATAAAGGAATTTTCATTGATGGTGATTTCTTCTTTGTTATGAATATTTGTTGAGGCTTCTTCGTCCTTCCAATTCACGTAGCATCTTGAAGTAGCTTAAAGTAAAGTAGATTTCATTTCATGCAAGTACTTAGCAATTGTGGAATGTGGTGTTCGATTTGAATAAGACTTCGCTTGTCCATACCACTAGCGGGCTCGCTGACGGTGGGTTCGCCTTGCGTGGTCAACTGGAACTTTGTGAAACTTAACTTCGATTATGGTTTATATGTTGGCATGTGTCGTTGTGATGGTGTCTTCATGCTAAATCGTGATCTGAACATCTTGAGTCACTCCTCTGAAGATTGCACCAATTCCGCGGAAGTTGTCCGAAGTGAGGCAAAACGGAGCTTGGTTGAAGTCCGTAAGAATTGATCACCATGTCCCACGCCCGAGAGTAGAACATAAACTTCTTAGGCCCTACGCTCATTTAATTTCAGTCCATTTCTGGTTAGAATTAGGAAACTTGTGCTCACTTGCCAAATCATTTGAATTACACGAAAGCCCTTAGTCCGCTGTCTGCTGTCAACTGTTGAACAATTGTGTAAGTCCCCTTGAAATACCAGCAAAATCACATCGAGCCAACTGAGTCTATTCGCATTAAAGGAACCTTGGAGTTAAATGTATGATCTATCTTGCAATCTTAGCATGCAGGAAACTTTGTTCAAGAGAGAATAGGGTATCCGTTGGGAAACTTTATTCTGTGTTGGTGCGGTCGCAAAAACCACGTCAACAGTGTCTAAGATAGATCTTGGATGACAATGCAGCCATGATATTTGCCTGTGTCTCAGTGACACCCACACCAACATCTAAGGTGTTGCACGTGCTGTATCCTCCTCCTTTGCCATGGCTACTGCCTTTGCCTCTCTATCTACTTGGTCAACCCAATCAAGGTCCTCATCACTAAAGATAGGATCCTCAGCCTTAGTGATCCAATCTGATTGTGGATCAACCTCCTGTAGTGTGATGGGTGATAAGTCATTGCCCAAACTCTGTCAATGGTGAAGGCTAACGTTGTAATGAACATAAAGTAGATCATTCAACCTTTGCATTGATAGTCTATTGTGCTTCCTGGAGTGTATGCGCTCAAACATACTCAAATTGCGCTCACAACTTGAAGCACTACATGGTTGGCTTAATACTAGAACTGCAATCCTCTAAAGATTTGGTACCTTAGCACCAAATCTTTCCCACCATGCATTTGAGATGAGAAAAAAAAATCAATTTCATTGTTCATCTTTAAGTTTCAATATTTAATAATAATATAAAAAATAGAAAAGTTTACTTTTTAAACTTACATTATGCCCTTAATAAATTTTTACTTGGTTGCAATGTCCATTGAGTTGCCTTGTATATATCTCGTGCAAAGAGATCTCCTTGTGCAAATTTAAAAATCTCAATCTTGGTGACTATTTGTGCTCCAACACTAGAATTAGGCGTCATCCACTCTATGATTGTGTAGATCCCATTTAGGATCTCCTCATCTGCCTTGAAATCAAAGCAGAATTGGAATGCCAGATTGAGGAAATATGTAGTTGCATGTAGGGGCTTGTGAAGCTAGAGGTGCCATTGTCTATCAATGATTTCCCAAATGGAGCGATACTTATTCTGAATTCCCTCATAAATAGATCTAATGGCCTCCTTGGCCCTATCTATGCCCTCATATATGTAGCCCATTGCAGGCTTCTCTCCATCAACAACTCGTAGGAGAACCACTAAAGTCTCTGAGAACTGCAATTATTGTGAAACATTAGCATAAGTGTCAACAAAAATAACCAAATAAAATAAAAATAGGAATAAAATTATAATGTAGAATTACATTTACTTGTACGATCTTTGTCATCAGTACCCAAAAGCTTTTCTCATCAAAAATCCAATTTGCCACATCTTCCATTGCATTGGTCTTAGCATCTGATGAGAAATTTTGCTCCTCACTAACTAACATGCACCTCAAAGCTCCCTTTGACTGAAGCAAGGATTTTAATGTGATGAAATTGGTTGCCAAGCGGGTTATTCTAGGACAAGCCAACTCCTTTTGCACTATTAATTGCCTCACTAGGTTGAGGACCCATGTGTGATTGTATATGAATTTACAAATATTTTTTGCTATCTCCACACACGCTTTGATCCATGCAATCTTGCTAAGATCCTCCAAGACGAGGTCAATGTAATGAGTAGCACAAGGAGTCCAAAATAATGATGGGTGACTATCCATCAATAGTCTACCTGCAACAACATAATTTGCTGCATATCTGTAACTACTTGCACCACATTCTCCTCACCCACCTCAGCCAAGACTCCCTCCAAAGCTTCACAAAGGAATTCAACATTTTTGGTGTTCCCAATGCATCAATAGATCATTAGGGGCTTTAAATCTTGGCCCGCAAACAATAATGACATCAACCATGTTTTGCCAATAAGGAGACTTAACACAAATAAATTAAATGAAATAAGTATTGTAAAATGGAGTGTTTAAATTTGAATTCGGCATACCTCAAAATAAAAAAATTCAAGAGACAAAGAATCAAGTTATATATTTTAAAACAAACAAAAAAAGAAAAATTACCTAGCTGTGTGGAATGAAATGTTGCAATAGAACCAAAAGTCTCCAATTGCACTTTTAGCTGTATCATGTTTATCTTTGTTCAAACTCATGTTCTCAAGTGACAGTTGGGAACCCAAAGAAGTGTGTGGAAAAATATATGAATCCAACCTAGATGTTGGAACTCTAGGCCGAATGCTAACATTGCCAGTGTCACTGTCACTACCACTAGCACTAGCACTACTGGTACCCGAAGATGGATGAAATGGAGGAATGGAAGAAGAAGACTCTTCAATTCCACCAATGACTGCCATCTCCTCTCTTTGTCTCTTTTTTAGTTCTTTTTGTTGCTCAAAAGTTTTTGATTGAACTTGCACTTCATGCATAACCTCAACAAACACTTTTGGGCATGGATTAGCATCTTGGTCTGGTATATGTGCAAGATGGTATTTTAATTCTTTAATATCTCCCCCAAGCATAGTTGTTTTGCAATGAAAATAAGTTACCTCTCATTTCTTTTGCCTAGGGGTAACAAGGACGTGTTTCCAACAAGGGTCCCTTCTAACTGGAGTTCAAGACATTGTGATAAAGACAATTTATAAATCTAAAGAATGCTGCAATAACACATAAATAGAAAAAAAATAACATTTTTTGGTTTATAATTAAACTAATTTAAAAACACTTAATGTTTGCAACTATAAAACTATTTTTTTTTTTTACTAAAACACCTAGGGTTTGTTCAACAAAAAAATAAAATACACCTAGGGTTTGTTCTTTGGTCCACTAAAACAAAATAGAAAAAAGAAAGAAGGAATGTAAAAGAGAAATGATTTTTTTGTTAAAAAAAAACAAAAAAACCTTCAAAATACAAACTTACCTCTTAAATCTTGCTTGAAATCAATGGTGAGCTCTTTCCAATCCTTTGTAGGCTCCACTAGATGCACCAAAAGTAGCTACAAACCTGCCCAAATGTGATTCAACCACCGATTTTTGTTCAATCTCTTTGCTGGTTTCCCTTCAATGCAATCCAATTTTTGCTCAAAAATCTATTTTTTTCCTTCTCCTTTGGCTTGAAAATGAAATTAAGTTGCTTTTAAGGTGTAGGAGACAAATATAAGACAAAAAAATTAAGTGAATTGCTTTTTTGTTTGTTTAACTTTTCACTTTTTCTTCCACTTAGTCGCACCCAAGTCTCCCCATCAAGACTCACCTAGATTCAACGAGTATGGCAAGTCTAGTGGACTCGGTGAGTTTGGCGAGTCCTCGGTTGCCGAGTCTTCTAGACTCGTCCAGGTCCACTCACCTAGGGACTCACCGAGTCTAGGCGAGTCCTAGTGATTCCGTAACACTGATCTATCATCTAGACAACTTCCTCCACTCTCACCTCCATTGCCACCTTACCCAACAAGTTGCACAAGGGATTGATTTTTTTATTTTAGTAGATTTATTGACAACTTCAAAAAGACTAATCATCCTCCTAAAGCCACAAAAATGTTAATGAGTGTCTTGTTTTGTCATCTGTCCACTTGTTAGATAAAATGCTAAAGCCCTTATTTATTAAAATTTGTTTTTGTTCCTCTAGTAGTGGATTTGTGTTTTTGATTGTATCCCACAATAATGGGCAACTCAACTCACAATGGCTTGGGGCCTTTAACCCTTTGCTTGCCACACTCAATGTAATGATTAAGTACTCGCAATAAGGTGTAATCAGCATAATTAGTTAAAAGCAAATAGAATAAATAAGATAAGATAATAAATGTTTTGTTGGGAATTAGTCCTTGTTAATAGTTAGTGATCGGGTAGTTGCCAATGGTTGGTGTCCTCAACCAACATCAGCTAACTATTTATAGTGCCAAATGTGTTGTAATCAAGGACTAGCACGGATGTGATGCATTGTAATGTTGCAGCCATATGAATAAAACTCTCGAACATATTTTTGTGCAATTGTTATGTGATTGGTTTTATGCTTTTAATGCTATTCTGTAACTTAGTTGACTCTGTATTGCAATTACCACTTAGCGAGTAAACATAAGGACTCATCATAATACTAAATGAAATGTTGTAGTAGCAAAAATTGACACATGACAACTGAGCCCTATGTTGCAATTTCTTATTCCGTGTAGTACCTTCCAATGAAGGTTGCAGGCTAAGAGTGTTACGAGGAACAAAAAACTAGAACTGCAACTAGCAACATTGCTTAAAACTCATAATCGTGGCCTAGTGGAAGAGACAATTTTGTTATCTCTGTTTGACCATGAACTCATACTGGCCAATACTGTTGTCATCCTATTTTTCTTTGCTCTCTTTTGATCATAAGATGTAAGTGGAGCATCTGCCTTTCATTGAGCCACTAGAGACGCTTGTGTATATGATAACAATATCTTGACAAGGGTTCTGTGCAAGCTGATATCTGAGGTGATTTGTGCCTCCTCTCATATCCATCTCATAGTAGTTGTAGACAATCATTTCTACCTTCATAGTTGATGTCCCATGCTTCCAAAAAGGGTCCCTAGGCTTGTTGTCACCTCTCACTTGCGAATGCCATTTTGTTTTATAAAAAATGGAAATAAACCATCGCAAAATGGAAAAAAATAGAAAAAAATAGAACAAAACCATAGCCAAAACTGTAGCTTGTATTATAAACTAGCTTAAAAAAGAAGTAAATAACTAAACCCTAGCGTAAGAAATTTAGAACTAAGACACCAAAATAAAAAACTGGAACAATGTTACATACCTTTGAAATGCGGCTAAATAAGAGCTAATTACTTTACAATTCTTGTTCAATCCTGCTTCTAAATGCTTGTGGCAAATGCTCCAAAGTCTCCAACACTAGTGCTCAAACAAGCAGACTCCTCAAATGATGCAAAGTGAACATTTTTTTTTTGGGCAGAATAAGCTTATGCAGGTGTGGCTGAATTCTTTTTTGCATTTTACAAGTTATTGCTGAGTTATACTTGCGATTATATGTTAGTAGAATAGTCTCATGATTACATGGTGTGTTAACAGTCTTTGCTGATATTTTTAACTATGCTTCAAACTATTGTAAGTGTCAGGGATCCAAAATTAACTCGTAATTTTTGGAAGGACATTTTTGAGTTAATAACTTAATTGGGTACCATGCTATTCAATAGTCAGCAAATATCACCCTCAAATTGATGGACACCAATTTTTTGAATAAAACCTTGAAGGGTTATGTGCAAATTGTTAGTGTTTTAGATCAGAAATGCAATAAGCAGAAAATGCAACACAATAGACTAATGAACACAGCAGTTTACCCTGGGAAAACCCTCCTTTTTGAGGGAGAAAAAACCCAGCAACAATTATATCTCTTATATTATAAATAGAAGAGCAGAAATCTGCTTACAACTAGGCCCAAGCACAAGGCCGATCTGAAGAAATAAAAACACAGCACCTCTCCTAGATGCGAATGAACAAATAGTATAATGTCTCCTTTATTTTTGATCTCCTTGAAGCAATAATCTGATCTGCTGCAAATATGCGAACTCTTCTAGAAGTGCGAACTTGTCTTGAATTAAATCGAATGAGAAAATGAATGATGGTTGCCTTGTATATATACAAAACAATGATGGCTCTTCATGTAAAGTCGGCCTCTTTCCAAAATGAGATGACTTTTTATTCTTAGTCGGCCTCATTAAAATAAATAATATATATATATATATTGCAAGTTGCACTTGCCTCATTTAAGATTATAATTTATTTATCATTTAATTTTTCTTTGAAATTGAGGGAGAAAGAGAACTCCCGCCACTACAGCATGAACACTCCCTCTTAGCTAGGGAGATACCTTTCTTGATATCTATGTCATGGAGTCTCTCAGCATGACACCTGCAATGGCTACACCCATTTGTGGAAAAGAGTTCATCACGGAGGCACTCAACGTGATATTGTCATGGAGTCACTCAACATGACGTCCACCATGGCTACTCCCATGTGTGGAAAGGAACATGTGCACAAGTGCCCATCACAGAGTCACTCATCGTGATGTTGTCATGGAGTCTCTCAACTTGACATCCACCATGGCTACTCCCAGAGGGTGGAAAGAACCACATCTCCATCTCAGAGATGGACAAGGGCTTTCACCTCAAATTTCTCCGTCTTAGAGAAAAATGCATTACAAGGGCTTTCACCTCATACTTCTCCATCACAAACAAGGGCTTTCACCTCATACTTCTTCGTCACAGAGAAATATACATTAACAAGGGCTTTCACCTCATACTTCTCCGTCACAGAGAAATATACATTAACAAGGGCTTTCACCTTGTACTTCTTCGTCGCAGAGAAATATACATTACAACAAGTCTTCATGATGATGTGACTCCCTCTGAAGCTGATATCACCCTCCTGACCTCCTCGTCCAAGGTTGCCTCTGATGGTATGTCAGACTCCCTTTGAATGTTATTTCCTCCTCTTCGAAGAAATCGGTTGTCTTTAGAAAAAAGAAACCTTCTGAATTGACTTTAGAACTTGGCTCCTTCTGAGATGTCCCTATGTCAATTTCCGCAGAAGAAACAAGTTGAGTAGACCTGAATTTGCAATCTCGAGCAAAATGACCATACTTATCACACCTGTAACATTGAATGTGAGAGAAATCCTTCTTTTTCGGTTCTGGGGCAGAATCTAGTTCTCTGTTTCTATTCCTCTTTCTTCCTTTGCCTCTTTATCTAGAAGTATGTGTAGCAGAAACTTGATTTTCTACATCATGATGGTTCCGCCCAATTCTTCTTGCTGCCAACCTTGACTCTTCTTGAATACAATCAGCTCGAAGACGATCAAACTTGGGTAACTTAGATCTCCCATTGATGCTTTGAATAAAGGGTTCCCAAGTTTGAGGAAGACCATTAAGTGCCATCATAACAAGATCTCTGTCCGCAATTATATCCCCAATAGTGCTCAACTGATTTCTCAAATCAGCAATCTTCATAAAGAATGAGATGACTGAATCATCTTTATCCATTTTTACATGGTGAAGTTGTTGTCTCAAAGCAAGGGCTCTGTTGGTGTTGTTGATCTCATACAATCCTTTTAGAGTATCAAACATTTCTTTAGCTGTCTTCAACTTAGAGATGATCGGTACTAGGTGATCCATCACAGAGTCTATAATGATCTTTCTAGCCTTCGTGCCATTTTTCTTCCACTGGATTTTCTCAGTATCATCGGAAGGCATATTACTTTCCACAAAATCAAGAAGATCATTCTCCTCTAATGCAATAAGCACCCTAGGTTTCCAAGAGTTGAAGTTCGTGGCTCCATCAAGTCTATCTTCTACCTTGACACCGGTCACCATCTTCTTTTTCCGCGCAAAATTCACTTTCAAAGATCTGCCCTATGGTCTGAAATAATTGACTTAACTGCTTAACAAATCTGATCAGATCTTTTCTTAGACCTGCTCTGATACCATGTTAGTGTTTTAGATCAGAAATGCAATAAGCAGAAAATGCAACACAATAGACTAATGAACACAACAGTTTACCCTGGGAAAACCCTCCTTCTTGAGGGAGAAAAAACCCAGCAACAATTATATCTCTTATATTATAAATAGAAGAGCAGAAATCTGCTTACAACTAGGCCCAAGCACAAGGACAATCTGAAGAAATAAAAACACAGCACCTCTCCTAGATGTGAATGAACAAATAGTATAATGTCTCCTTTATTTTTGATCTCCTTGAAGCAATAATCTGATCTGTGCAAATATGCGAACTCTTCTAGAAGTGCGAACTTGTCTTGAATTAAATCGAATGAGAAAATGAATGATGGTTGCCTTGTATATATACAAAACAATGATGTCTCTTCATGTAAAGTCGACCTCTTTCCAAAATGAGATGACTTTTTATTCCTAGTCGACCTCATTAAAATAAATAATATATATATATTGCAAGTCGCACTTGCCTCATTTAAGATCAGAATTTATTTATCATTTAATTTTTCTTTGAAATCGAGGGAGAAAGAGAACTCCCGCCGCTGCAGCATCAACACAAATTGGGTTGTGTGATTGCATTAGCAGAAAATTGTTATAATACTAACCATCATGTTTCAATTAGTATGGCTCTGTTAAGGGCTTTATGTGGGTATCTGAGAAACCAAGGAACCAGGAGTCTGGGATTTTATTCTAGATAGTGAACACATCTTGCTGGTTCTAAAGGATCATCTTAGGATCACTTTGTATGAGATGAAATTAAAAACAGATCAACATTGCTCATAAAGGAAATTTGCCATCAAATAGTTTTTTTATCAATTACAACCTTGATAATCTTAGGATCACTTTGTATGAGATGAAATAAAAAACTGATCAACATTGCTCATAAAGGAAATTTGCCATCAAATAGTTTTTTTTTTTCAATTACAACCTTATAAACAGTTAACTCTTAAAAAAAGGCGTCAGATAAACTCTCCTTGGTATTATGGTCCTGTTGATGTGTGTTTTATGACTCACCAAGCATTCTAGAATAAGGAATCCAAAGATACTCTATCCTCTCTTGAAAAACTGACTAGTATGCTAAGATTGCCAAAAAGATCATACAACAATTCCAATGTTTCGTAAAATGGGTGTGGATAAGCTCTATGGATGATGTGATTTTGCTGATAACACAAAGGGATTTACTTTAACAAGTCCCTTAGAAAGCAAGGACTTAAATGCAGTGATATATTTTTTGGATTTTTGGATTTTAGACAAAAAAATGAAAAAAGGAGTAAGGGTTAAAGAATCCTATACTATTCCTATGAACTCAAGAGACAGTAAAGGTTGAATGAAACCAAATAACAATACTTTGTTTCGCCACGAAATACGACAACTACACAAAGCAAGTGCAATCTTCCAAGGATTTGTGCTTAAAATTTCCTTACTACGAACAACACCATCAATAGAACAATATTATTTGAAGTAATAGCATGAAGCATCCACATCAAAAGCTCAGTCTAACTTTACACATTGAATAGAAATCATCTATCCAAGGAAAGTATGAGCACAGTTTCACTAATCTTTACGATCAATCTATCATTCCCTTAACATACATTCAAAAGAAATTCTTATTCAATGAGGAAGAGAAGTATGTAACCATGTAACCATTTGACAATGAAAGAATTCAAAGCATCTCATGCATCATGAACTTTATTATCAAAAATAGTCTTTGCAACAATTTCATAAACTCTTTCTCTCTTATTATCTATGCTCTATGTCTCTATCTATGTCTTCTCCTTCTATTCTTCTATTATTCCTCTTATGAAAATGAGAGAATGAGAGTGGGTTTATATAGAGTTCTCAGAGTACAATGAACAACCAAGATTAATCCAGAATCAATGGTAGAGACTAAAAATAAACAACCCTAATTAGGGTTTCTAAAAACACAATCAGTAATCAATGAGATAACAGGCAGTGAACTGGAGTGAAGAGCTATTCTTGAGGAGGTGCATCCTTATCCTCTTTGGTTGCAGTATACTGGATGAATTTAGAACTATCATGTCAACCTCCTCGATCATGACAGGTGGCAGTGCATTGATCCTGAATTCTAGCAGATCTAGATCGTCCGAGCATTCAGCAAAAGTGTCTTCCCATTCTGATTCCTGTTGCTGGAAATTGCGAAAGATGAACAGGAAGTCAGCTGCCTTAGTCAAATTTTGCTTGCGGATAGGTCCAATAGTGAAGAAGATTTCTTGAACTTTGCTCTTCAAGTTTTCAAACTGCAGGTTGTTTGCTCGTACAATGTCCTTCTCTAGCGCATCTGCAGCTACAGCTAGAATCTTCTCCCGAACTTCTTTTGTCCTTTCCTCAATTCGGATGGTATCTGCCTTTATCTTTTCTATGATCTCACTTCGTATGATCAATGTCATGTACCAACCGCCGAAATCATAAACTGCACCTGGTGCGATTACCTTTCCGTTGACCAGCTCTTGCTTCGATACTCCTTTAAGCACTTTCAGACATGGAATGATTCTGTCTCGAACATCCTGAGCATTATCCCATGCTTCTGCCAATGTTGCAATCCTTGAGAGCAAAGAAGAAGTTTTCCCATACGCCAATGCTAGTCTTTCTGCAAATACGGCCACCTCTTGTCTGTTGCTGATTAGCCATTCTTTAGTCTCCTTGGCTATATTCTTCTCCTCTTCGAAAATCTCCTAAGAAGTATCCATTAGTGGAGGAGCTGCTGAGGTAGTCTGATCGAGAGGCTTAGTTAGGTGCTGAATATACTCCTTGAGTCGTTCAACCTCTCGTTTATACTCTTTTTTCTTTACTATCTCCTTCTCTAGCCTTGCTTTGATAGTGGCAACAAAATTATCCAACTCTTCCATCTCCTGTCCTTTTGTGGTAGGGCCTAAATCGACAGTGGTAATGGTGTACTCCTGGGGAGTAATCTCTTCCCTCGACTTGTCAATTGTCGGTACAACAACTTGGACTGTACGATGCCTAGCTTCATCTCTCTGAATGGTGGAGAAGGTTTTGGCAGGGTTTTTTGCACTAATTGCTTCCAATCTGGCCAGGAAATCGGCCATGTCATCTTCTTCTTCTGGAACTTTTTTAGGCTCCTTTATCTTCAATCTCTCTTTCAGCCAATCAGGAATAGTTGGCTGCGCGGTATCCTCTTCTTCCTGAATGTCCCGCATGACCTGGATTTCTTGGATTCCTCTCAAGGCTGAAATCATCCCTTATTCAAACTCGTTGTCCAAAATGTCAACCTCATTGTCTGATTCCAAAACCTCGGTGTCTGTGGGTGATGGAGGCTCATCCTCCTCGGGCTGAACAGGGATAGGAGAGGGAATCCTTATATCTCCCAGAGATTCATCAATGTCAAAAATTTCATTCACATTCACGGAGATAGCAGAATGAAGAGGCTCCATCTTTTGCTGCTTCCTAGCAGGTTCTTCGTTTGCAATTTCTTTTCCCTTTGTCTCCTTCCTTTTCTTAGGATTAGAGCTCTCAATGGGCTCGTCTCCCTGTGATGCTCCAGCATTAGAAGAGTAAGATTCTGATTGGCGCATCAGAGTGTATGTCAAAGGCATACCCTTCCGCCGTAGTTCTTTAATCTGCTGGTCTGCCCACCATTGTGAATACTTGGTGACACGCCTCATGAAGGTGTCCAAGTCAGAAATTTCCGGTTCTGACCAACGCATGGGAGGAAGAGGTTGGCCTTCATCAAAACCTGGCTGTGTAAATTCGTCATCATCTTCAAGTTGGTCTGTTCAGTCGTTCTAATCAAGTTGACAGGCAGTTTGGACCACAATCTTTTCCTAACATCAAATTCATCCGCGACATTGGCCTAGTAATTTTCTAGGTCCACTTGGTGTTTATATTTCCTTCCGTTCACATTTTCGATGTGGTGGTGAGGATCAAAATTGGCTCGAGATCGGTATGATGTGAACGGATACCATTGCATTTCTAGTCTAGCACCTTTAGCTGCATGTGCAGATGAACAGTATTCTTCCATGTTCACGATAAAGAATGGGAAAGTAACGGTTGCTTTCTGCTTCGGCCTTTGGATGTTTTGAAAAGTTTCCAATTGTCGAAGAACCTCTAGTAGGATCATCCTGTGGGTGGGGTAGACGGGAAGCTTGTACGGATTCCTAGTGAATCCCTGGATTCGGATATAAGTGAATTTAGGAAACTGGATGTACCAGAATCCATATTTACTAATAAGGCTCTTTGCTTCATGTGTCAGCCTTTGATGGGTTCCCCCTTGGAGTATCCTTGTGATGAACATCAAGAATGTGCATCGTGCGCTCTTCTGAAATGGGACTTGGCAGATAACTGCAATTGAGGATAACATTCATACATTTTGAATTGATCTTCTCCATTTCCAGCAACACCTTTGCATATCAATCTAGGATATTTATAGGCTCTGGCCAATAGATACATGACATAAGAACTCATATGGAATGACTTAGTCCTTTCAAGGTTGATTAATTGCTCATGGATGTTATCACTAATCATTCTTGACCAGTTAAACATTCTGACTTCGGAGGTAATTTCCTCGATAAAGAAGTACATCCATGTTTCAAAATAGGCGCCTTGAGGATTGCCCATTATTTTGTTCAGGAGCAAAACAATGTCACCATAGTCTTCTTTAAAGTTTGTCCTGCGCAGCTTCTTAGGCATTTTCTTAGCGGAAGCTCTTGGCTTTTCCAACCATGTTTTATTGATATGAGTCGCACATTGATCTGCTCGATCCTCGAAGATTCTTTTGGCTTCCCCTTTTGTTTTATATGAAGTTTGAACACGGTCAGGTATGCCAAATGCCTCTTGGATAGCTGGTTCTCCAAGGTGCGCCAAAATTTTTCCATCAGGAGCTATAATTTGTCTTTCCTGCGGGTTGTAATGTCTTGCACATTTGACCATCAATTCGACACACTGGGTTGCTGGAGGAAATCCGACAGCTTGGACAATTCCATTGCGCATCATTTGGCGGGCAATCGCTGTGGGCATAAGTCCATTTAATCCATACATCCTTTTCTTGAATTCTTCAAAGTCCACATGTCTGAGATTTGTATCTAGAATATTCTTCCATTTGGAAGTGATCTTTGTCTCCTGTTGGACTCCCTTGTTGGCGAACTTCATTGGTGCTTTCTTTGAGGATCCTCCAGGAGTGGTCATCAACCTGCGAGAAAGAGAATACAATAAACATTAAATTATTTTCTTTAAAATTCTCTTGTGAAAATTCTAACTTTCAGCCTGTTGAAAGTTAAATTCGATGAAAAAAGCAAGCTGAGTAATAACACTTAGTGAATTTTTTGAAGATAAAATGAAGACAAAGGTAAAAATAATTCATCAAACTTCGAGATTACACTCTGTGGCTGGCAATTTAATTGTAAACTTCGAAAATCTGGTCTTTATTGCCGAAAAAGCAAGCAATCCTCTGAAAATTTCGACCTTCAACCCAGAATTCAACCTCTTTCTTCGTTCTTTCACCTTGAAAAAATTAATTACTCAACTCTCAAAATTTCTATCTTTCAAAAATCTCTCTCTTCTCGAGAAATTTCTAACTCTTGAAAAAATTCTGACTCTCGAAAAAAATTTACTAACTCTTGCAATGGAGAGAGAGCTAAACCACTTCTCAAATTGAAATTATGAGTTGATAATGACTTGAGAATGCCTTACAAAGTTGAAAAATTCGATCCATTTAGCAATTCTCTCAAGTTCATCGAATGTAGACTCTTGTTCATCGAGGAAAGTTTCTAAAATTTTAGCTCTTCATCTTTATCTTCATCGAAATTTTGAAGTTTATCCATAGAGCTCGATTTTTCTCTAAGTGTTTAAAAATAATTAAAGGTTTGTCATGTGATTTTTTCGATTTTCTCAACCTTTAATTCTTTTATTTTTTAGATTTACCCATGCTTTATTTTAATTTTGCAATTTTCCATGGGTTTTTTCCTCTCTCTCTTCACCATGGCGGATTTTCTTATGTCTACTTCCCTCTAGATGTTCCATGCCTTAGACAAATTTCATTCATGTCTCTCTAGCAAATTCAGACTTCACTATTTTATTTCCACTTTGCCTATCATCCCATGGCGGACTTGAAGTGTCTCCTTCCATTTGCTTGATCTAGGTGAACTTTCCATGTGTTTATCCATTCATCCTCTAAATAGGGTGGACTTGGAAGAATTCTTTCCATCTTCATTTTAAAGTCTAGGCGGACTTTCATAAGGTTTTTCCACCCTTCATTTTATACTTAGTCAAAATTCTAACCATTTCTTCCTTGGGAGGACTTTCCTTCTATCCTTCCACTTGTCCATACTTAGCCAAAATTCCAATCTTTTCCCTCTTACTAGGCTGGGCGTACTTCAAGCAATTCTTTCCACTTGCCAAGGGCGGGCTTTCAATCATCCTTTCCATTTGTCCACACTTAGCCAAAAATTCCAATTTCTCTCCCTTACTAGGCTAGGCGGACTTTCAAGAAGTCTTGCCATATGCATGGGCGGACTTTCAAGACTTCTTTCCAAGTGTTCAAGAATGAGGGGCGGACTTTGGAGAAGTCTTGCCATTCTCAAGGGCGGACTTTCCTTCATCCTTTCCATTTGTCTTCTTGGCATAGGCGGACTTTCCTTGCCTTCTTCCATTCCATCTCAAGGTCTGGGCGGACTTCAAGAAGGCTTTTCCATATGCATTCAAGGTCTGGGTGGACTTTGAAGAGACCTTTCCATGTGCAGGTCGGACTTTGAAGAGGCTTTGCCATGTCTCCTTCAACTGCGGGGCGGACTTTCCATTAGTCTTGCCATTCCACAGCAAGCTGGGCACACTTGACATGAATCTTCTCAGACTTACACTCCTTCAGCCCAGAATTTTATGATTTTTCACAGCCTTTTGTCTGATTTTTACTTGATTTTCTGAGATTTTTCACTGTTTTCCCAGATTTTTGCTTATTTTCGACTGATTTTTGCATGCTTTTCATGATTTTTCCAGATTTTTGGTTGCTTTTCTCATTTTTTCCCCAGATTTTTTACATGCTTTTTACTTGCTTTTTAGATTTTTTGGTGATTTTTTGCATGCTTTTCAATCTAAAGATGGAAATTTTGACTCCTTGATTGATGGGGATCTTGGCACTTGCCAAAAATAGAAAGTTTCTAAAAATAGAAAAAGCGAAAAAGCAACTTTCTAAAAATAGTAAATTCCCAAATGGCCTAAAAGTGCCAAAAACGAAAAAAGCAAAAAGCAAAAAAGCAAAATCCCTAAAAAATAGGAAGTGTTAGAATTGGGCAAAAGCACAGGCGATCCTCGCTTGCAGGTCCTTTGAACACTTCTACGACGTTTACGTGCAGTTTAAGGCTTGAAGTCTCAACCTGGCTCAGGTGATGACTCCGGACTCTGACTTGAAACCCACAGAGCGAAAGGGCTTATGAAATTGCAACTCAAAACTAAACCCTAAAAACAAACCGGCGACGGTCCCCATTTGCAATGGGGTGATGTGTGAAATAGGTCACAACAGGTCCTTTACTATTTTTTGGAGAGTTGGATAAGTGCCCTAACTGTTGCAATTATGTACCAGTGCCAAAGTACATAATACCTTCTGCGTGTCTAATTTGAAGATGACAAGTGGCCAAAATTCGATGGTTTCATTGACTTTGTCTCCCCTTGAATTGGATTTGATGTTTGAACAAATCCTATCTATAAGAGATTGTAGGTTAAGTATCATGTTGCTTGCAGATATTTGGTGCAATGGAAAGATTTGCCTTTAAAGGTACTTGATACTTCAACATCCTTTATTATTTATATTGATTGGTGACCAAACAATTCAGGAGGGGTTGGCTGTACCCAAAATTTTCCTAGAAATAAGAGGAATAAAGCTATTCTATGAAAATAGGATGAAAATAAAATGTCAAACTCTGATGTTTGTAAACAATTTATTAATTACTGTTTTAGTTTTAATTAGATTTTTTTTTTTTTTTTTTGGCAAACTACTACCAAAGGGGGTAGCTTCCATGATATTGATCAGAGAAAAGAATTTCATTGGCTCTGGCACAGAGAGGAAAACAGGAAACATATGGCCTCTATGACCCCCTATAATTGCTCAAACTGTGCAGGCGTATACATGTTCTTGTTAAATTTAATCAGATATGCATTGAACTCCTAATAGATTCTAGGTAGCCCTTCATGAAGAATTGCCACAATCTCTCTCAGAACTTGTAGCTAGCAGCACTTAATAGTGTATATGTGTTCTGCTCGTGTAGTCCACCCCTATGATTCGCCGAGTCACAAATTCCCCTTTGTCCCCGTTTTCACTCAAAAAAGGTATACAACTGATCCTTCACGAAACGTTTATTGCAGCCTCATAAGCATTCCGGTTTCCCCATGACAAAGGCCACAGCAGCAGTCAATGAGCAGGCCGTAGTGGACAACAGCCATCGCCGAACAGTAGCTGCAAGCATTCCACAACATCAAAGAGGATCACCCAGCCATATCAATGCCTTTCATCATTCGACCTTACGAGACATCTTGTGCATCATTTTCTGGGATCACATTCAAAGACCTCCATGCATCCAATTGACTGGATATGATTTTATCTTCTGGTTGACCAATCGCATGATTGGACAAATAGTCCGCTGCCTTGTTAGCTTCTCGAAACACATTTTTTATTGAAAAATTTGAGAAGC
>VDFB02279647.1:0-44193 GCA_007258455.2 Sequoia sempervirens | reverse complement strand
CAAAGCTTCAGAATGAAGGCTGCAGAGCAATTTTCTCGAAAAAATCTAAGACATGGGTTTTGCTACTGATGCTGAAATATGCGAACCCAAATGGTCAAATTTTGAATATTTTGCCATTTTCTTTGACATGCGAAGAATACCTAAGACGAGAATAGAAGAAATTAGACAAAAGATAGAAGTTTTATTTCTGCTTCTGAAGAAAATCACCTATGCTTGACTGAAATTCGTTGACACCTGCATCCAATGAAAATTCTAACTCTGGAAAATTGATCTTTTGAACACGTTGAATTTGATGCTGAAAAATTGAACTCGAAGCACCTTCAAATCTTTTGTTGCTCAAGAAAATTCGCCTTTGCTTGAACTTGGTATGAAGAAATAATGGCAAAATATGACTTAAATAAAAAATAATTCAAGTCTAAAATCGTACCATCAACTTGCACAAGCGCACTTTACTAAAAATATTCGACTTGAGTTGTAATCTGGACTTTTGAATCTGTAACTAAATGTTAATTTTACCCTAAAAAGGGCGCCATCTTTGATATCTTCAATTAAACTTGCCATGCAAAGCATTTAACTTAACATGCGAAGTGTTAAACTTGGCATGCAAAACATTTAACTTAACATGCAACTCAAAAACTGAACATGCACTATAGTTATCTCGACATGCAAAACAGTCAACTGAACATGTATTTCAATTAACTCAGCATGCAATCGAGAAATTGTCCCATTTGCATGCATCAACTCAAAGTTGAAAATCAAATATTAAAATAATATTTAATTTCATCTCATAAAAGCACTTTAATCATCTTCAAGATCAGAAAGTCAAATTTTGACTTTAGGCGTTTTTCCAGACTTAAGTCATTTTTTTTTATGAAAATTTGGAATTCATCTCTCATCG
This sequence comes from Sequoia sempervirens, assembly GCA_007258455.2. Lineage (NCBI taxonomy): Eukaryota > Viridiplantae > Streptophyta > Pinopsida > Cupressales > Cupressaceae > Sequoia > Sequoia sempervirens. Next base: position 43,295 of record VDFB02279647.1, on the reverse strand, counting down.
AAGCCTCTGTTCAATCACTAACCCTATTTGACTGACATCACCAATCCACTAGCTGACAGTTGCGTTGAAGAGCCGGATCAGAGTTGACAAAAACATTGTTGGAGACTGGAATCCATAAAACTGAGTTCTGAAGCCTCAAAAATCCAAGCGCCCCTGGCAAAAATGGCGCTTTTAACCTCAGACTTGGCCAAAATTTCATCATTTTTGGTCACTAAGAGGTAAAACTGACCCTCTCGTAACTTGTGCTCAGCAAAGTTTCAGGACTGGCAAACTACTGCACTGCGGAGCTGAGACTGTTTCGCGAAACAACTCCAAAGGCACACTTCTTCAGAAAACATCATCTAAGGGGTGAAAATCAAGGGCGCCTTTTTCAAAAGGTGCTCTTTTTCCTCCAAAGATGGCCATTTCTGGAACAGGCCAAAATATCACTAAACCTTCAGCTGCAAGCTGCTGAATCATCTTCTGATATGACGGAGATAGGCAACGAAGAACTAGACGTAACACGGACAAAATGGTCACTTGAGATCACCAAACAGAAGGCATTTAAGTTCTCAAAATTTCAAGCGCCTTTTTCAAAATGTGCTCTTTTGCTTTTTTCACGACCTTTAAACCAAGATTTAACCCTGCATTCGTCTCCTCGTCCCGGCTTTTCAGCAACTCCAATTGACGTGCTACCGGGTGCAACGCGAAGCTGGACTGAGCGTAAAACAAACCTCACAAGTGTTGTTTGATCTAAAACCTTCATCTGGTGCCTCAAAAAGATAGGAGCCCCTGGCTTAGAGGCGCGCTTTTCCTTCCAGTGTTAGTCATTTTCTCGTTTCTCTCAGTTTTCACTATATCTCCTGTAACTTGAGCTAAACACGTCCGGCTGACAGGCTTGATAGCTCATTGCGAAGCTAGCGAGATCCTGGACAAATGTTCCTAGAAGTGACATGCCTTAAAAACAAGATCTAAGCCCCTAAAAGATAGGGTGCCTTTTTCAAAAGGTGCTGCCCTCTCCAGAGAAAAATTTGATGATTTTCATCCCGATTTTGAATTTTTTCAAAATTCTCCAATATCCTCACGACATCAAACTAACTCAAAGTCCATACTTAAAATGCCCAAAAACAAACTTCTGACATCATTTTAACAAGGTTTAGACCATTTTAGCAAAATGCCTTAATGAAGCAAAAACAATTGGTTTGGGTACAACAAGAACATTGCTTGTTCTGAAAGGAGACTGACAGAGGATACAAAGTTATGGACAATGCATTTAGATGAGGGTTGTTCAGCTATAGGTTTAGAAGAAGGAAAAATGATCATCCCCCCTAAAGGATTGCTGCAATTGGAATTCACTGAAGCTGAAAAAGAGGCACTTTTGTTAGGCCTTAAAAATGTCAAAGACATGGGAATTGAACTCCTATGTGTTAAAAGGGGATGTGGAGTTGATCGATGAGCCAATCAAAGGATATTTCCAAGTCAAAAAGGATCATCTACGGCATTATAGAAATTGAGTGTGGAATGCAATCGATTGGTTTGAAGAGTTCGACAACAAAGACATCCCGAAGATTGACAAAAAAGACATCCCAAAGATGAACGACAACAAAGTTGGTGACTCAGTGGTGCCTGCTTCCTTCCTTGCGCCATATTCTAACTTTTGTCAGGGTGCCCTAGCCTGGATGTATGAAGATATGAGAATCTTCATCCTAGAAGATTTGTCTCCTACGATACCCATGAGAAGAGAAGTAAAGCCTTTCAGGCAGAAATGACATCCTTCGACGATGGAGTAATTTTCTTTGTTTTCGTGATGTATTTCCCCTTTTCCGTGATGTGTTTATGTTGTGTTTCTCCTTTCCATGAAAGTTTTGTCGTGTTTTAGGTGATTAGGCGTCTTGTTTTAGGGAAGTCCAACTATTAGGTGATTCTAGGAAGTCCTTTCATAGGTGACTTAGGGAAAGTCTTACAATAGGTGATTAGGGAATGTTGTTGACTCCGATACCCAATGGATAAGGCACTGGTCCAAGCTTAAAAATCCAGAGATTCTTTGGTTCTCCTATGCTGTAAGTATTCGACATGGTCCCCGGCCAGAGCCAAATGTTGTACCCCAAATTAAAAAATTTGCTACAATTAGGCATTTTGAAGAAATGGTCAAAAGTCTTGTCAAAATTGTCAAAAAGGTCAAAATTGGGGTTTGCATGTCTTGCATGAGGGTTAAAAACTCAAAATTTTAAAAATCTGACGATCTGGGTCTGCTCAGAGCGACCAAGTCTACAAAACCCATATCTCAGTTTTTCGGCCCTAAATTTTAGGAAAATTTCTATTTTTAGAAACTTTTTAAAAATAGAACTTTTTTCTGGGTTTCTTTGGAAATGGATGCTAGCAAAATTTTATAAAAATAGAAAGTTTGGCTTTTAGGGTTCAAACTGATTTTGATTGGTCAAAAATACTTCCTCATCAGGCTGGTGCAGTCAGAATCACAAAAAAATCAGTTTTTCCCTAATGGGTCTATTTTGTTTTTTCAAAAGCTCCAAGGTCATCAATGGAGGTCAGACAGCTGCCAAGTGTCAGATTCAGAGTCTTAGCACTGCTCGGATCAAGAAACTACAACATATGATCAAGAAAGAATAACGGAGAATGGAGGTTGAAGAATCTTGAAAATTGAGAAAAATGGTTAAGTCTGGAAACTTTAGGCGCCCCAGCTCAGTCTAGGCACCTAAGTTCTCATGCCTTCGAAAAATTTTGATCTCCGACAGTCAGAACAAAGGCAAGCACGTCAAACGGAGAAAGTTGAAAATTGCAAAATAAAAGCTAAGTTTGCCAGCCATAGGCCCCCCAAAAGGAGATAGGCACCCAGCTTTTTAGGAGGTCAAATGATAGAATAAGGTTTAATGCTCTCAGACAATGTTGCTCAGAATCTTCTCAGCTCTGAAGTGAGTCCATCAGCGCAGTCATCTGATCAATCAGTCATCCAGAATTTGAGATCAAATGGAGAAGTCTCAAACAAAAAGCAAAATGCAAATCATGAAATCATCAGAAAATATTCTAAATCTGGAGATCTTGGGCGCCCCAAGAGGAGTGTTACACCCCGATTGTATAGCTACTATTCATAGGATGTACATTGTAAATGTTGAATCTTTCTGTTGAATAAAGTGAAATGTTCTTGTGATCAATTGGATGTATCCTAAATGATTGTCTCTTTATCTGATGCTTCTGTTATTGTAATTCTTGAATGAAATTAGCATATTAAGTTATGGAATAATGTTGTTCTAAACTATTACAATGCTTAATGTATATTACCTTGGTTTTGAGCAATTGATTTCCGTTGTCATCTCATGATTTGCAGGAGACAGGTTCGTACCTCGAGACAGAGGAGAGATATCACTCGGGGAAGAACTTGGTCGGGTAAACAGTAATGGATACCAACTGGACATACACACACAAGCCTTAGAACTGAGTAAGCTAAGTCATTGTTTTTGGTTAAAGGTAAGTCATCCGTAGGCTTGTCTCGTATCATTAGGAGTCGTGTCTTCTTCTGAATGTGTAAACAAGTGATGCTTGCCAATATAACCTTATAACTGATAAGTTCTGGTTAGAGGTGGATATGTGTATTTGTACATACGAATACGATATGTACAAGTACCCATAAGTACATTCATGTCAATACAAACGTATTAAGCAGATGGATATGCCATACGTATGTGTCGATATAAATGTATTTATGGATACTTATACATGTAGTATATATACAGATATATATACAAGTATACATACCCACGGCTAACAAGATAAATGAATTTGATATTGTAATGATATCTTGTCTCTGAAATTATACGAATACATATATATTAATTTACATGTTTAATGTATAATGTAAATGAATATATATGTATTAATATAATGTTAAGTATTTCAATATATTTAATATTATATTAAAATATTAACATAATATAGTTTAAAATGTATACAATATTATTTAAATTGATAATTTAAATAATTATGCATAAACTATATTATGTAAGTATTTTAATATAATAAACAAATATATTTAAATAAAAGATTGGTCAAAATCAAATGAAATAAAAGTAAAGCATTGTAAAGCACGAATGCAAATCTGGGAAGAAATTAAAAATCGCGGATTTCATAAAAATCACGAATTGATAAGAAAACGCGAATTTTTCTAAATGTATTCATTGAAGTGTTAATCTTCAAAAATGAGCCTGCATATATGCGCCATATTTACTTTGAAAAATCTATTAAAATATTAAAGTTTTACCAAAGCGAAATAAAGAAGAAAAACGCGAAAATGCAGAAGGGAAAATGAAAAACGCGCAGGTAACCCGCGCGACTAGGGCCAGACGTCTAAAAATGGCCTATTCATCTCTTGCTTGGTGAATAAGAGGAAATCTGTACGCCATTTGAGCAAGGAAGAAGTCAGAAATGAAACTTGGCATTTAACCTAACTGTAAAAACGCGCCAGTTGAAAGTTGTCACAGTTTTAACAGCCTGAAACAAATTCAAATTAAAATGAACTACTTGCTGTCAAACATGGAGGTCGAAACCCTCACCAATTTGATACACGTTTTTAGTTTGAAATATTCTTCAACCTGCTGGCAGTCCTGGCGCCATAGAAGGTGGAAATCAGTTTTAAAATGAACCTATAAATATACCTGCGTTTTGGCATTCTTGGGCACACGAATTTACAATCAAGTTCTTGAGCATTTCATAGCAAAAGAGAGAATTCGCCATAGTAGAGAATTTGTGAAGTATTTTGTTAAGGAAAGGTGTTTTCTGATCATAAGAGCAGAATTTGAAATTGCTGGTTAAGCTTTGAATAAAAGAGGAGTAACTGGGAATTACACTGTTACTGTGTTGAGCTTTTAGTTTCAAGAATCCAAGCTGAAAGTGGTCTGAATAGAGGCCAGTGAAGGAGTTATCTTCCCAACTTGTGGAAAGCTAAAGCAGGCATGCTAAACTCTTACTTTTTATGTTAATCTGATAATTCTCTGAAATTTAGTCATAGCTAGAAAGAAATGAATATGATTATCTCAAGATTGAACTAAAAGAATAATAGTTTCTTAACCATTATCATGAATTTAGTCTGGTCATGGTTGTTGTTTGGCTTTTGTTGTCAATGATGTACACTTTACATTGGTTAATGGAAAACAAACTGCATTGTGTTTTAATGACTCTATATAATGAGCATATGCCTGTGAATAAATATTAGTTACTAGGGTTGAGTCAAGAATATTTGCAAGATATACTCTACAACTTAATACAAGCAACTTAATCAAGTTATTGTATCCCTAGGATGTGTATATCCTGAATTAGGGCGTCCGTTGTAGTAACTTGTTAAATAGATTCATCATTCCCGTAGTAAAATGTTGTAGGAAGTCTAGGGTACGGACTACCCCGATAGACCAACCTACGCGTAGAACTAAGATAGCCTTAAGTCAAGTTGAACCTGGCTAGTGAATGTGACATATGACCTATGTTCTTCGTTGAACGTAAACACTTTGGCCAAAGTAGTGTAAGGAACCATTTAGTTGTTGTACTACACTGTCAGTTCACCGTGATTCCGAAATACAACCTAGTTTGTGATTTGCCGTTAGCACGAAAGCTAGTTTTGTAGAATCACAGCACTATGTCCAGTTGGTAGTCATTAAAGGTTACCCAACCAATCTCTTCTTCGAAGGGAGGGCCGTTCATTGAAAAATGATCGTGCGGGGGACCGCATTATAAGTCCGTGGTTGGCGGAAAAACGCTCGAGTGATGTTTCTCCTCCACGAACACCCGACGGATGCTCCAAAGCTTGACAGGACGGATTCCTGGACCTTCTTATTTCTATTGGTGTCAAAAGCCTACGGGCTATGTATGTATGTTTCTCATCATGCTTTGTAATTTCATTTGAAATGAAATAGTTTATAGATGCAATAAATGTTTCTTATTTATGTTTTGAAAAGAAATTGTTTGTTCAAAATGGTATTGTTCTTACTTTTATGTATGAATTGTAAAGTTTTAATTTTATCGTACAAGTGTGTTCGTTACATGTGGTATCAGAGCCTAGGTTTAAAACACTAGGAACCTATGAGTCCGCCAATTTTCCTCAATCCAACATTATCTAATGTTGTGTAATTCTTGTGACAGGATGGTACGCGTACGATTAACAGCCAGGAAGACTGTAGTCGGTAACGAACGATACCTGAAAGCCATGAAGGAAAATGAGGCCATTACTAGAACTATCTTAGGAACCAACCAAGAAAATGCAATTTGGTTAAGCGACACAGAAACAGTCAGTCATGCTCTTTCCCGTATCAATGAAGTAAAAGGTAGACTGAAGATGGAAGCTGCTTTCAACCGTCTACCCAACACTTCTCCGGGAAAATCTGATTCCTTACCATTATCGAGGGACATGCCTTCCGAGGAAAGCACGAGTCCAGCATTCATTTTCCGGGATCCTAGAGTTCTTCCGTTGGCTGAGATCATAACCATTTCTTCCAGTGATGAGTCAGTAGGATACACTCCGAGGACTCCACCAGTTGAGAATGATCCTTACTTTCAAATAATGGATCCTATTGTTGATGAGCACCATATCAACAACACTCTTAACTATGTATCTGAAGATAAAACTGATGGATATTATCCTTTTTGGGATAGAGAAGAGCAGATTAGAGATGAGGAAAGTGATAGATTTCAGCAATATTCTCAATCTGTAGGATATACTCCTCTTAGCTATGCTTCTGAGACTGAATCAGAGGGATATTCACCTCTTGACTATCTCAATAGTCATTCTATGTAATCGATGGATGTTTAAATCCTTTTGAATAAATAAAAATTTCTGTGTTTATCAAAGATTTGTGTATACTTCAAAACTTGCTTGGTATATTATGTGTTTATATCTTGAAAGCTTTTACGTTTTCTATTTTATCATAAGTTAAAGAATCTAACTTAGATAAGATATCAGGTATAAATCAATCATAAAATCATGGTGAAAACTTACGAAAGGATGCGTAACAAACCCGGAACAAGCAAGGATGATGAACAAAGAGACATAGGAGTACAAGCAACCCTAGACCTGATTCTAGCAAGGTTGTCCAATATTGAGAGTGAAAGAGAAAGGGATAAGTTAGAAAAAGAGTTAAACATTGATAATACAGAAGCTGCAAGTTCTTCTCACGGACATAATGATGAAAGAGAGAAATCACCAACCAATTCCGTCGAGAGGAATAAAAAGATAATTTCTACTGAACTGTCAAGGGACATGAAAAAGATAATACCACCTAAGTTTGATGGTAGTGCGGGAGGTGATGAAGCAGAAATTTGGCTTGTCCAAATGGAAAAATACTTTGAAATAAGAAATTATGACGAAGTAACAAAGGCAGCTTGGGGAGCCTACCAATTAGCAGGAGAAGCCTCAAATTGGTGGATGAACAAGAAATTGGAGTTGGATATAAGTTCTTGGAAATTGACGTGGGGAGAATTTGTGGAAATCTTCCGTAAGCGGTGGTTACCACAATTATTCTATGATCAGAAACTTTCTGACTTCCAAGAATTAAAACAAGGAACTATGTCAGTGCATGAATACTGGGAAAAGTTCACAAGACTCCTTCGGTATGTTCCGATTTACCATAAGGATGAACGATTCCGCATCAGAAAGTTCATACTTGGGCTAAATGGCAAAATTGGTGGTGAAGTGGACATGCATGGTCCAACTACCATGGACTTAGTCTATGAAAAGGCTATAAAGCAGGAGCAGAAACTCAAAGCTGATTCTCATCGCCAAGAGAAAAAGGAGCAAAAGAAGGACAGCGAGGTCATGGCCAAACAAACTCCAAAGAAGGATGAACCTGTTCGGGAAGCTGCTAAGTCAAAAGGAAAGAGATCTCGCTTCGGTGGGAAAGATTTCCGTAAAGATCAAAAAAGGAACAACTTTAATAGTGGGAACGCTAACAAGTTCAATGATGGAAACAATAAATCTGGAGAGACTTCCGGAAGAAAAGGACCTCCTACAGGATGTTTCATATGCAAAGGTGATCATTATGCTAGGGAATGTCCAAACAAAACTTCTGGGAATTCTTTGCCTCCACAAAAGGCTATGTTCCAGCAAAGGATACATGCAGCAGTCGATGATAGGCAAGCTGACTATCAAATAACGCCCATCGAAACAACAGGTAAATTATTTGGTTTACCTATCTCTGTTCTTATAGATACTGGTGCAACTGAAAGTTTTGTTTCTCCTAGTATAGCAAATAAATTGACTAGAAAGGCTGGGCACATGGCTACATCATGGAATGTAGAATATGCTAATAGTACAAGAGCAAAGGTGGACCAATGTCTCTTCGAGGCTAACTTAGAATTGCCTAGTTTCACCACTGAAGTCAATCTTTATGTCACACCATTAGGATCCTATGATGTCATCTTAGGAATGAATTGGTTGTGGAGACATAGAGCCATAGTTGACTGTGAATCAAAAACAGTTAAATGTTTAGATGACTATGGAAATCAAGTAAATCTTCAAGGAATACCTAAAGAGATTAAAATTAGACAAATCTCAGCAATGCAATTGCTAAGAGCCAAAAAGAAAGGTTGCAAACTTTTTGCAGTGAAGATTGAAGAATTAGGTGACCCTGATGATGAAAGTACCCAAGAGATTGAAGATGGAGAAATTGATGAAACAGGAATCTCAGATATTGAGAAATATCCGGTTTTAAGGGAATATGCTGATGTATTTCCTGAGGAATTACCTGGTTTACCCCCTAAAAGAGTCTTTGATTTTTCTATAGACATAATTCCTGGATCCGAACCTGTATCCAAGGTACCATATAGAATGACTACTACAGAATTAGCAGAACTCAAGGCTCAGCTAGATGAGTTGCTGACTAAAGGACTGGTAAGACCAAGTGTATCACCATGGGGAGCACCTGTGATCTTCGTCAAAAAGAAAGATGGAACAATGCGGCTTTGTATTGACTATCGCATGCTTAACAAAGCTACGATAAAGAACAAGTATCCATTACCTCGAATTGATGATTTGTTTGATCAAGTCAGAGGAGCAGCCGTATTTTCTAAAATTGATCTAAGATCCGGATATCACCAGCTTAGAGTTAAGGATGAGGATATCTATAAAACCGCCTTTAGAACTCGGTATGGACACTATGAATTCACAGTATTGCCATTTGGTTTGACAAATGCACCTGCAGCATTTATGAACCTTATGAATAGTGTATTCAGAGATTACTTGGACAAGTTTGTATTGGTGTTTCTAGATGACATATTAATCTATTCTAGAAATGAAGAAGAACACAATCGGCACTTAGGAATGGTTCTACAACGTCTGCGTGAGCATAAGTTGTACGGAAAGCTATCCAAGTGTACCTTCTTCCAACATAAAGTGCATTACTTGGGACATGTAATTTCAGCTGAGGGAATTGAAGTTGATCCGGCTAAGATCGCAGCAATAACTCAGTGGCCTGTACCTAAGAATGTACCTGAAGTGAGAAGTTTTATGGGACTAGCAGGTTATTATAGGAAGTTTGTTGAAAACTTCTCCAAGATTGCTTTTCCTATAACTTCTCTACAGAAAAAGGGAAAAAGATTTGATTGGAATGAGAAGTGTCAAAAGGCATTTGACCTACTCAAAGAGAAACTAACTACCGCACCAATTCTGAAAGTGCCAGATCCTGAAAGGAGTTTCACAGTTGTCACTGATGCTTGCGGAGAAGGACTTGGTGGAGTACTTATGCAAGATAATCAAGTAATTGCTTATGAGTCAAGAAAGCTAAAACCTTATGAGATAAATTATGCTTCGCATGATTTAGAGTTGGCAGCTGTCGTTCATGCATTGCGAATGTGGAGACACTATTTGCTTGGGAAACCCTTTGAGTTGAAAACTGATCATAATGGTTTAAAATACCTTTTTACTCAACCAAATCTAAATGCCAGACAGAGGAGATGGTTGGAGTTGATTGCTGATTATGATTTCAATATCAGCTACATCAAAGGAAAAGAAAACAGGGTTGCTGATGCATTAAGTCGAAGACGCCATATAGCTTCTATGGTTGCAATTCATACTGATTTTAAAAACCTAGTGCTCCAGAAATGTGCGGAAGATGAATATTATTTGCAAGTTAAGCAAGCACTTAAAGAGAATCCTGAAGATTCAAGGTATGATGGTTTCAAGTTTGAACCAAATGGAATGCTTAGGTATAAAGGAAGGATGTATGTACCCAACATAAGCAACTTAAGAAATTTGGTGTGGAAAGAAGCACATGAGGCTCCATATTCTGGTCATCCAGGGGTAACAAAAATGATGGCCGATGTTAAGCCATTATATTTCTGGAAAGGAATGAAGGGAGATGCTGCTAATTATGTTGCAAAATGCTTGGAATGTCAACGAGTAAAAGCTGAGCATCATCATCCAGCCGGTTTGCTATACCCACATGATATTCCAGAGTGGAAGTGGCAAGTGATAAGTATGGATTTTGTGCAAGGATTGCCTATGTCCAGAAATAAGCACAATACCATACTAGTAGTGGTTGATAGGCTGACTAAAGTAGCTCACTTTATACCTGGAAATCTAACTGATGGAGCACCAGTTATTGCAAGGAAATTTGTGCAAGAAGTATTCAGATTGCATGGGATACCTGAAAAGATCATTTCTGATAGGGATGCAAGAATTACTTCTAGGTTTTGGCAAACCTTATTTTCTGCACTCGGAACTCAGCTAAATATCAGCTCAGCATATCATCCGGAAACGGATGGGCAAACTGAAAGAGTAAATCAAGTTTTAGAAGACCTACTTCGAGTATATTGCATGGATCAGCAATATAAGTGGGAAGACTATTTACCTTTAGTCGAATTTGCCTACAATAATTCATACCATTCTGCAATTAAAATGGCTCCGTTTGAAGCCTTGTATGGTCGAAAGTGTCGAACTCCGATAAGTTGGGATAAACTTGAGGATCGAGTAAGTCTTGGACCCGTAATGTTAGCAGAAATGGAAGAGCAAGTAAAGAGTATAAAGCAAAGGTTAGCCGAAGCTAACAGTCGACAAAAGAGTTATGCTGATGCAAAGAGAGTACCTCGAAATTTTGCCATAGGTGATAAGGTTTTGTTAAGAGTCAAACCTCATAAAAGCTCCATTAAATTTGGAAAGTCATCCAAATTAGCTCCACGTTATGTTGGACCTTTTGAGGTTTTAGAAGAAGTAAACCCAGTAGCCTATCGAATTGCATTACCACCTGCTCTTGCTCGAATGCATAATGTCTTCCATGTGTCCTACCTTAAGAAGTATATACCAGGTGATAACCATGTTATTGATTGGACTGCTTTACAGGTAAAGGATCCCGGGGTAGTAATGCTCGAGCCTATTAAAGTGCTTGAAGTCCGCAAGCTACGCTTACGGAACAGAGAAGTCTCTCAATGTAAAGTCCAGTGGGATCAATATACTGAGGACTCAGCTACCTGGGAAGACTATGAGGAAATCCGGAGAAAATTTCCTGACATTCTTGAGGCATTCAAGAATGGTGAATAAAGTAGTGTTTTGTTGTTTTTATGCTTTAAATAATACCTTGTTCATCGGGGACGATGAATCATAAGGGGGGAAGTATGTTACACCCCGATTGTATAGCTACTATTCATAGGATGTACATTGTAAATGTTGAATCTTTCTGTTGAATAAAGTGAAATGTTCTTGTGATCAATTGGATGTATCCTAAATGATTGTCTCTTTATCTGATGCTTCTGTTATTGTAATTCTTGAATGAAATTAGCATATTGAGTTATGGAATAATGTTGTTCTAACCTATTACAATGCTTAATGTATATTACCTTGGTTTTGAGCAATTGATTTCCGTTGTCATCTCATGATTTGCAGGAGACAGGTTCGTACCTCGAGACAGAGGAGAGATATCACTCGGGGAAGAACTTGGTCGGGTAAACAGTAATGGATACCAACTGGACATACACACACAAGCCTTAGAACTGAGTAAGCTAAGTCATTGTTTTTGGTTAAAGGTAAGTCATCCGTAGGCTTGTCTCGTATCATTAGGAGTCGTGTCTTCTTCTGAATGTGTAAACAAGTGATGCATGCCAATATAACCTTATAACTGATAAGTTCTGGTTAGAGGTGGATATGTGTATTTGTACATACGAATACGATATGTACAAGTACCCATAAGTACATTCATGTCAATACAAACGTATTAAGCAGATGGATATGCCATACGTATGTGTCGATATAAATGTATTTAAGGATACTTATACATGTAGTATATATACAGATATATATACAAGTATACATACCCACGGCTAACAAGATAAATGAATTTGATATTGTAATGATATCTTGTCTCTGAAATTATACGAATACATATATATTAATTTACATGTTTAATGTATAATGTAAATGAATATATATGTATTAATATAATGTTAAGTATTTCAATATATTTAATATTATATTAAAATATTAATATAATATAGTTTAAAATGTATACAATATTATTTAAATTGATAATTTAAATAATTATGCATAAACTATATTATGTAAGTATTTTAATATAATAAACAAATATATTTAAATAAAAGATTGGTCAAAATCAAATGAAATAAAAGTAAAACATTGTAAAGCACGAATGCCAAATCTGGGAAGAAATTAAAAATCGCGGATTTCATAAAAATCACGAATTGATAAGAAAACGCGAATTTTTCTAAAATGTATTCTTTGAAGTGTTAATCTTCAAATATGAGCCTGCATATATGCGCCATATTTACTTTGAAAAATCTATTAAAATATTAAAGTTTTACCAAAGCGAAATAAAGAAGAAAAACGCGAAAATGCAGAAGGGAAAATGAAAAACGCGCAGGTAACCCGCGCGACTAGGGCCAGACGTCTAAAAATGGCCGATTCATCTCTTGCTTGGTGAATAAGAGGAAATCTGTACGCCATTTGAGCAAGGAAGAAGTCAGAAATGAAACTTGGCATTTAACCTAACTGTAAAAACGCGCCAGTTGAAAGTTGTCACAGTTTTAACAGCCTGAAACAAATTCGAATTAAAATGAACTTCTTGCTGTCAAACATGGAGGTCGAAACCCTCACCAATTTGATACACGTTTTAGTTTGAAATATTCTTCAACCTGCTGGCAGTCCTGGCGCCATAGAAGGTGGAAATCAGTTTTAAAATGAACCTATAAATATACCTGCGTTTTGGCATTCTTAGGCACACGAATTTACAATCAAGTTCTTGAGCATTTCATAGCAAAAGAGAGAATTCGCCATAGTAGAGAATTTGTGAAGTATTTTGTTAAGGAAAGGTGTTTTCTGATCATAAGAGCAGAAGTTGAAATTGCTGGTTTAAAGTAAGCTTTGAATAAAAGAGGAGTAACTGGGAATTACACTGTTACTGTGTTGAGCTTTTGGTTTCAAGAATCCAAGCTGAAAGTGGTCTGAATAGAGGCCAGTGAAGGAGTTATCTTCCCAACTTGTGGAAAGCTAAAGCAGGCATGCTAAACTCTTACTTTTTATGTTAATCTGATAATTCTCTGAAATTTAGTCATAGCTAGAAAGAAATGAATATGATTATCTCAAGATTGAACTAAAAGAATAATAGTTTCTTAACCATTATCATGAATTTAGTCTGGTCATGGTTGTTGTTTGGCTTTTGTTGTCAATGATGTACACTTTACATTGGTTAATGGAAAACAAACTGCATTGAGTTTTAATGGCTCTATATAATGAGCATATGTCTGTGAATAAATATTAGTTACTAGGGTTGAGTCAGGAATATTTGCAAAATATACTCTACAACTTAATACAAACAACTTAATCAAGTTATTGTATCCCTAGGATGTGTATATCCTGAATTAGGGCGTCAGTTGTAGTAACTTGTTAAATAGATTCATTATACTCGTAGTAAAATGTTGTAGGAAGTCTAGGGTACGGACTACCCCGATAGACCAACCTACGCGTAGAACTAAGATAGCCTTAAGTCAAGTTGAACCTGGCTAGTGAATGTGACATATGACCTATGTTCTTCGTTGAACGTAAACACTTTGGCCAAAGTAGTGTAAGGAACCATTTAGTTGTTGTACTACACTGTCAGTTCACCGTGATTCCGAAATACAACCTAGTTTGTGATTTGCCGTTAGCACGAAAGCTAGTTTTGTAGAATCACAGCACTATGTCCAGTTGGTAGTCATTAAAGGTTACCCAACCAATCTCTTCTTCGAAGGGAGGGCCGTTCATTGAAAAATGATCGTGCGGGGGACCGCATTATAAGTCCGTGGTTGGCGGAAAAACGCTCGAGTGATGTTTCTCCTCCACGAACACCCGACGGATGCTCCAAAGCTTGACAGGACGGATTCCTGGACCTTCTTATTTCTATTGGTGTCAAAAGCCTACGGGCTATGTATGTATGTTTCTCATCATGCTTTGTAATTTCATTTGAAATGAAATAGTTTATAGATGCAATAAATGTTTCTTATTTATGTTTTGAAAAGAAATTGTTTGTTCAAAATGGTATTGTTCTTACTTTTATGTATGAATTGTAAAGTTTTAATTTTATCGTACAAGTGTGTTCGTTACATTGGAGGTGGGCGTAACTTTTGAAGAGAAGTTATTTTAAATAAAAAAAAGTCATTGCCTTCTTGAAATGGACACCACTTTGGAGGGAGAGGGAGTCAACTTCAATTTGAAAATGCTTTGACTTTTGGTTTGGGCGCCCTTCTAGATGCTTCTGGAGATGCTTTTCAAGGTTTATAAAAGGAGGCCTCTTCTCTTGATTTCATCATCTCTTGTCTACACTACTGTTATGCTGCCGAAATGGTGAGTGAATAGCTTCGAGGAAAGCATACCTCCTAGCATAGGCTTGACTTCTTGCTTGAGAGATAGCAACTAGTTGAGATTTTGGGTTGTTCTTGGTCATTGAGAGTAGTTGTTCACTTTGTAGTTGTGTTATTGCATTTTCTGTCAGTTTTGGAGTTGCTAGTTTTAAGTTGCTGAATGCATAGTTTTGCTCATATCTCATGGAATAAAAATGATATTGTTCTGGGCATTTCATCTATCTATTTCTTTGCTAGGGGCGACCATCTGTACCAGTTTGCAGATTTTTTAATGAAGATTTTGATTTTTCCAAGCAAAATCGCCCTTCCTTGAGGGCCGTACCATCTTGAGCAGCATTGGGATTCGTGCAAGAAATATTAAGGGCTGTGTTGGGATTTCTCCATTGGGAATTGGGCACCATCACTTCTAGAGTCATTTGCACTTTGTTTCATGTCATTTGGTTATGTTAGGAGCATTTTAGAAGCATTTTAGTGAGTCTCTATGTTGCTGGTTATGCATTTTCAGTTGCAGGTCTGTCAAAATCAGATTATAAAAGTTGGACTTTTAAGTGGGGTTTGAGTCTAGGTAATCTTATTGAGCATTGGAAAGTTATTATACATTATTGCAGCATTGATAGACTCCTAATCTTGTGTTCTTGGTAGGCATTCTACCTCATTGTAAGCTGAACAGTAGTATTGTCAGCATTCTTAATTTCTTGCTAAGCACTTTATACTTCCCACAATTGTGGAAGAGACTAGCCTTGCTTTAGTATTTCTTTTCTGCTGTTACTTTCTTGTACTACCCGCTGAAAAGTGGAAGAGGCTGGCTTGCCGCCTAGTTACTTTTTGTAATGCATTGTAACATCATGTTACTGATCGGCTGAGCCGTCATCTAACTCATGGATCCTCTGACCATATGCTAGTACCTTGCCCAACATTGGGATCTTGGTGTACATTCTTGGTCAGAGTTACTTTCAATTCAGCTATTTCATAGGGATCCTCTGACCATATGCTCGCCCCTCCTCCCACATCAGGTCTTAGGGCGCATTCTTGGTTAGAGTTATTTTCAATTCAGCTATCTCATAAGGATCCTCTGACCATATGCTAGCACCTTGCCCAACATTGGGATCCTGGTGTACATTTTTGGTTAGAGTTACTTTCTGCATCGTTTTGGTTTAAGAGCTAACCTTAACGGGTGCGTGTTGCATTGTAATTGTTATCAAAAATTGAAAAAAAAATTGGTCGGCTCATTACAGATGTCCACTTTACAACACATTAGATGGTCAACTTATATTATATAGTGGGAAACTTCATCTTTTTTTGTTATTTTCATCTTCACTATTCAAAAAGAAAAAGCTGTCCTAGAAAATAGCTAGGAAACTTTTGTCCACATTGAATTTTTAGTCGTAATTCATAGAGGTTAACAAATACCACAAACATTGTTTTAGTACTTCAAAGGTGCATTTTATTGTCATCATCTCTACTTTAAAAAGTTGTCACCAAGTTAAAAGGGTTTTATTCCCATCCTTACTAAAGAGTCTTCATTAGTTGAACCCCAAAAAGCAACCAAGTCCTAGTAAAATGGAAGGAGGTAGAGACATCAAAAAAAATGACAAATTGTTGGAAAATTGTTGTCAATCAAAGGACATCAGATTGTTGCTTAAGGAAGATCCATTTACAAGTACCATGCAAAGCAGAATTAGATATAAATGGGAAATATTTATTGTTTTTAAGTCAATTATATCCTCATCTAGGCTGACCAAACTACCCTATATTCGCGCCCGTATTGAAATCGCTCCTCCTTTTTGTGGGCCGACCTTGCATTTGGTGGAACTAAAGTAAAATAATTTTATCAATTTTGAAAGGGGCCTACCCCTCAAGTGGAGCACCCAGGTTTAAAAGGGTGCATAAAAATAGAGTTGTCACCTTGGTGAAAGATCATGCCTTCTCATGAAATCATGCCCCTTGAAGAAGATATAAAGTTGAGTTTGAAAGGTGTTGTCAAGGCAAGCATTTAATGAATATCATTCCCATTCATAACAAATTCATGAAGTGCTTTAGAGCAGATTCATTAAGTGGTTTCGAGCAGATTCATGAAGTATATTGGAGCCGATTTATAAAGACTATTTGAGCAGATTTAAAAAGCATATTTGAAGAGATTTATGAAGCATGTTTTAGAGGAATTATAGAAGATCTAGAGAGCAGATTATGGTAGAATTTTTAGCGGATCCTTCAGAGGAATTATAGCAGATCTAAAGAGCGAATTATAGAAAATTTGTGAGCAGATTTATAGTAGAAGAACTATTATAGAGGTTGGTGCCTCTTATTAGAAGAGATTGGTGTCTCTTGCTGAGTTGGTCCTCAGTTACGGGGATTGGTGTCTCCAATGGGTTGGTGCCTACGAAGATAAGCAGAGATTGGTGTCTCTAGTAGATTGGTGCCTACTAAAATTGTAAGAGAATCAATAAGAAAATAGTTTGCCGTGGTTTTCTCCCGAAAGGGTTTGCACGTAAATCTTGTGTTCTTGATTGTTGGTGTTGTGATTGATTTCATTGTGGTTAATTATTTGACAAAGTTAAAAGACTATCTGATGCTGATTCACCCCCCAAACCTGCTCTTAGTATAAGCGTGTGCTCCTCAGGGTTGGCATGTTGTTAATGATTAAAGCAACCATATTCTTCTTGCCCACTAATTGTTGACAATGGCAGGTTAATCCCTATGATCCATGAATTTTAGAAGATATTATGATAAAAATCCACCCTTCATACATTTTAGTGGAAACCAACGTTTTCAAATATAGGACCTAGCTTCTTTTTTTGAAACTCAATATTTGTTTTGCAAGTTATTCCATAATGTGAACACAAGTATAGCATTATGGACTTCAAGATTAAATCACAAACATAGATAACCTAAAAAATAAGAGGGCTTCCCCAAAACATTTGTCAAAATCATCTATGTTGCTGATAGGGCAAGTTTTAGTGCCTAAGATGATCCCCTCACATCTCTGATACTCAAAAATTGTGAGTATTTTGTGAATCCAAATACTATAAACTTTCTTGGTGAGTTCGAGTGCCTCTAACAGCACTAAATTTGCAAATTGGCCATTTACTAATCACCCCAAAAAAAAATTCCCTGAAACCCTAACAACTCTTTTAATTTGATCCAAAAAAATTCAACATGATCCCAACAATTTTCTAAACCCTTAAAGAACTCCTAAAATGAAACTGAAAGCAAACTTTGTGAGAAAAAATGGAAATACCTGCAAATTGTGCCCTACTCACAGCTGATTTGAACTTCAACCCTCCTAATTTTCTACAAATCACATTACCCGCCTGTTGTGACCTATTTCACACATCGTCCCATTGCAAATGGGGACCCTCGGTGGTCTGCTTTTGGGGTTTAGCTTTTAGTTGCCATTTCATAAGCTCTTTCGCTTCGAGAGTTTCAAGTCAGAGTCTAGAGTCATTGCCCGAGCCAAGTTGAGAATCTAAGCCTGAAACTATGCTTAAATGTCATAGAAGTGCTCAGAAGACCTGATAGACGAGGATTGCCTGTGCTTTCACTCAATTCTGACACTTACTACTTTTTAGGATTTTTGTTTTTTTGCTTTTTAACTTTTTCATTTTTGGCACTTTTGGACCATTATGCAATTTACTATTTTTAGAAACTTTCTATGTTTGGAAAGTGCCAAGGTCCCATCGATAGAGGAGTCAAAATATCCATCTTTAGAGCCAAAAAGCATGCAAAAACCAGGTAAAAAGTCTAAAAAGCATGCAAAAATAAGGTAAAAATCGGGAAAAGCATGAGAAAACCAAGCAAAAATCAATTGAAAAGCATGCAAAATCTGGGAAAAGGAATGAAAATCAGATGAAAGTATGAAAAATCAATGCAAAAATCATGAAAAATCAACCAAAAGGCGAGTAAAAAGAATAAGATTCTTGGCTGAGATGATGAAAGTCTAAGGAAATTCACCCAACATCATGGCAAGAACATGGGAAATGGAAAAACTTCTTGGAAG
The DNA here is from genome assembly GCA_007258455.2 of Sequoia sempervirens. NCBI lineage: Eukaryota > Viridiplantae > Streptophyta > Pinopsida > Cupressales > Cupressaceae > Sequoia > Sequoia sempervirens. Next base: position 24,481 of record VDFB02279647.1, on the reverse strand, counting down.
TCTGCCCCACCTTATGACTTGACAATGGAAAAATGAGTGGAAAGTCCGCCATGCCAAGAAAGGAAAAGGTCTGAAAGCTTGCCAAGTCCGACTTACCATGGAAAAGGAAATGGACTGAAGTTGAGCAAGTCCGCCCAGCAACATGGCATGAAGCCTTGAAAGTCTGACTTGCACATGACAAATCAAGAAACTTCTTCAAAGTCCGCCCTTGGACATGTCAAGGTATGGAGGAAGCCCTACTTGCACTTGGAGATAGGAAATGGAAAAGAAAGAAGAAAGTCCGCCCTACCTTTTGCCTTGCATAAGGAATGGAAATGGAAAGAATTCTAGAAAGTCCGCTTGGAAGAAATTAAGGCATGGCAAGGAACTTAGAAAGTCCGCCCAGCAACATGGCATGAAGCCTTGAAAGTCTGACTTGCACATGGACAAGGAAATGGCAAGCCTACAAGGAAGTCCGCCTATCTCAAGACTTGCCAAGGAAGACATAAAGTCCGCCTAGCCTGATATGGAATTGGCAAAACTTCTTCAAAGTCTGCCTAGCAAAAAAAATAAATTTGTCTAAGGCATGGAACATTTAGAGGAGAATGATGAAATGGCAAGAAGACAAGGAAGTCCGCTTTGGAGGTGAATGGGAAAGAAAGTGAAGTCCGCCACAAGTACATTGGTGATGAAAAATAAGAGTAAAGTCCGCCCACCATATGGAAAGTTCACTTCAATGTCCGCCCAACAATGGAAAGCTAGCTAGAAAGTCCGCCTAGGCTCTATGGAAGGGATTTTGTGAAGTCCGGCCTCTCACTATAGCATGAAATTCACCAAGTTTGCCATGCCAAAAGAGAATTGGAAAGAAGAATTTGAAGTCTGACTTTGTTAGAAGAAAATATGGCTAGAACACTCCAAGGTCTGAACTTGAAAGAGAAAAGAAATAAACATCCATGGGATTAAAGCAGAAATCACCAAATTAAAAATAATACATGGATAAATAAAATTAAAGGTTGGAAAAATCGAAAAATCACATTTTAAAACCTTTAATTATTCCAACACTTAGAAAATTCAAGCTCTAAGGATAGACTTCAAAATTTTAAGAAGATGAAGAGTGAAAATTAGAAACTTACCTCCATAAACAAGAGTCCACATTCGATGAACTTAAGAAACTGCTAAATAAATCAAAGTTTGCAACCTTATAAGGCATTTTCAAGTCATTATCAACTCATAATTTCGATTTGAGAAGAGGTTTAGCTCTCTCCATTCCTAGAGATAGAGAATTCTTCAAGAGTTAGAAATTGTTTTTGAGAGATAGAATTCTTCACGAGAGAGATTTTTTGAGAGATAGAAATTTTAAAAGTTGAGTAATTGTTTTTTTGAGGTAAAAGAGAAAGAACGAAACTTTGAGCTGAAGGTCAAAATTTTCAGAGGATAGCTTGCTTTTTCGGCAATAAAGACAAGATTTTCGAAGTTTAAAGTTGAATTTCAAACCACAAAGTATAATTCCGAGATTGAAGATGAAGGGACCGTAAGAGGTTCCAGAAGAAGAAGATGACATGGCCAATTTCTTGGCCAGATTAGAAGCAATCAGTACAAGAAAGCCTGCCAAAACATTCTCCACCATTTAGAGAGATGAAGTCAGGCATCGTATAGCCCAAGTTGTTGTACCGACAGTTGACAAGTCGAGGAAGGAAATTACTCCCCAAGAATACGCCATTACCACTATCAATTTGGGCCCTACCACAAAAGGACAGGAGGTGCAAGAATTGGATAATTTTGTTGCCACTATCAAAGCAAGGCTAGAGGAGGTAGCAAAGAAAAAAGAATATAAATGAGAGGTTGAACGACTCAAGTATATTCAGCATCTAACTAAGCCTCTTGATCAGACTACCTCAGCAGCTCCTCCATTGATGAATACTTCTCAGGAGACTCTTGAAGAGGAGAAGAATATAGCCAAGGAGACTAAGGAATGGTTAATTAGCAACAAAGAAGAGGTCAATGTATTTGCAGTAAAATTGGCATTGGCGTATGGACAAACTTCTTCTTTGCTCTCAAGAATTGCAACATTGGTAAAAACATGGGATAATGCTCAGGATATTCGAGAAAGAATCATTCCATGTCTCAAAGTGCTTAAAGGAGTGCCAAAGCAAGAGCTAGTCAATGGAAAAGTAATTGCACCAAGCGTAGTTTATGATTTCAACAATTGGTACATGGCATTGATCACACGGAGCCAGATCCTAGAGAAGATAAAGGCAGATACTATCTGAGTTGAGGAAGGACAAAAGAAATCCAGGAGAAGATTCTATCTGTGGCTATAGATGCACTGGAGAAGGACATTGTGCGAGCAAACAACCTGCAGTTTGAAAACTTGAAGCACAAAATTCAAGAAATCTTCTTCACAACTACTGGACCTATCCTCAAACAAAATTTGACTAAGGTAGCTGACTTCCTATTCATCTTTCGTACTTTCCAACAGCAGGAATCAAAATGGGAGGATACTTTTGTAGAATGTTCGGATGATTTGGATCTGCTGGAATTCAAGGTCAATGCGCTGCCACTTGTCACGATCGAGGAAGTCGGTATGATAGTTTCCAAATTCATCCAGTAAAATGCCACCAAAGAGGATAGGGATGCGCCTCCCCAAGAATAGCTCTTCACTTCAATTCACTTGTTGTTAACTCATTGATCACTGACTGTATTTTGGGAAACCCTAATTAGGGTTGCTTACTTTTAATCTCTACCATTGATTCCAGATTAATCCTGGTCGTTTATTGTATTCTTGAAACTTTATACAAACCCCCCACTCTCTCATTTCAGAAAAGAGAACATAGAATAAGTGGGAGAGAGTCTATGAAATTGTTGCTTGAGACTACTTTGAGAATAAAGTTCATATTGCATGAGATGCTTTGAATACTTTCATTTTCAAGTGGTTGCATGGTTCCATATTTTCCTTCCAATAGAGTAGATTAAAGTAGTATTTGATTTGAATGCAAATTAGATGAATGATAGATTGATAGTGTGGATTAGTGAAGCTTATGCTCATACTTTCTTTGGGTGGATGATTTCCATTCAATGCGTAAAGTTAGACTAAGCTAAAAAATGTGGATGCTTTAAATGTTTGCTTTGAATAATATTGTTCTTTTGATGGTATTGTTCACAGTAAAGAAATCTTAAGCACATATCCCAGAAGATTGCACTTGCTTTGTGTAGTTGTCGTGATCGTAGGAAACAAAGTATTGTTATTTAGTTTCACCCAATCTTACTATCTCTAGATTTCATATAAGAGTAGTATAGGTTCTTTGAACCTCCTTCTTTCCTTTTTTAAAATCTTAAAATCAAAAAAAAGGAAAAAAATTCAAAAAAAAAAAATATAGAGCATTCAACGTCAAATCAACCTAAGTTCTTACTTCTGAGTAACTTACTAGAGTAAATCCCTTTGTGTTACTGGCAAATCACAACAACCACAGAGCTTATCCACACCTAAATTACGAAACATTGGAATTGTCGTATGATCTTTCTTGCAATCTTAGCATACGAGGTAGTTTTTCAAGAGAGGATAAAGCATCTTTGGATTCTTTATTCTGGAGTGTTTGGTGTGTCACAAAACATGCATCAACACCGCCCACTCTACAACACCCATTATTTTTGTGAGGTTTCCTATGACTATTAAAAGATCCTTTTGGTTGACACTACAAACAACTTCAACAAACCTATGATTCTTTGCCATCTATGTGCACTAGCAATTGTATTTGCATTAATCGCAATTATGGATTGCAATTGGGTTTTTTTCATTATACCATATGAACCCCTCCCCCCCTTCCCCCACCTCAAAAAAAATATAAAAAAAAATCCCCACATTTACAAGACAAGGACATCTCCAACATGTGGGGACTTGGAGGGGATGCCCCCCATCGTCCACCACCAAAGCCACCTTCTCAAGGACGTTTTTTAGATGTCTCTGAGATGTCTAGATGACACCTAGGAGTCCCCCAAATGTCCCCAGGATGCCTAGGCGTCTCTTGCAATGCAACTTGGGAAAAAGTAATTTATTTTTACATAATCAAAAGTTTTTTTGAAAATTGTGTCCAAGCTTGAACCTTAATGGCCAATGGGCCTCACCCAAACCCTAAACTCTATAAATTGGCCTTTAAGCATCATTTCAAATTATTACAATTTATCAACAGCAAGTTGTGAGCAGTGAGAGAGTAGAAAGCTTGCAAGGTGAAAGAGTGAGTGCAAAGCAAGAGGAAGACCGGGAGGAGTGATGTCAACTCAAAGGATTGAAAGTATTTTTCAAGCCTCAAACTAGACTTCTAGTTCACTATTCTTGCATAACTAATTTTTTTCTTTTTTTTAATGAATTAGTTTCTTTCATTTGTATTACAAATTGAAATACTAGTTTACATTGTTGATTGCAATTTGTTGCAAATTTCAATTTTAAATTTTAAATTCATTAGTTTGGTTTTGCAAATGATTCAATGAATAATCTTAATGAATCATTATCAAATTTTTAATTTTTAATTATACAACAGCAAGTTGTAATTTTTTATTTTTTAAGTTTTAGATGTTCAAATTTTTTATTTTGTCAAATTTGGATTATAACTTTTGTGTATCCTCTGCTTATGCACTTTGTGCAACTTGAAATAAGAAAAACCAAAAAGAAAACCTTCGTTTTAATCCCTTGCATTATGAATGGTTTGAATTTTAATTTTAAAATCATAAACTTATAAATTTTATATTGTTTGTTGCAATATCATTATGGGTGTCTCACAACATGAGTGAGGATGAGGTTGAGCCTCAACAAGTTGAAGAAGTTGAAAGTGAAACTAAATCCGATTATGTACTTGATGAAAGTGCAGAAGTAGAGAAGGGTGAAACACTAGTTGCATTAGGAGTGCAAATATTAGTTGCCCTTCCAAAGTACTAGCAAAATATGCCAAGGGTCCCTTTGATTCTAAGTCTCCTCTAAGACAATTTGCAACAAAATTACAAATAAAGCTTGAGGTATCTAAAAGTACTAGGTTGTGGAAGTGCCACTTTTGTGATATTGAATTTCAAGGCATCTTTACCAAAGTTAATTCCCACCTCCTCCATGTCCAAGCCAAACGTGAAGATGTATGCAACAAGTTCAGACATAAACTCGAATATAGGACTGAGATAAGTTATAAGATGTTCTAGGCGGTGAAGACATTGCACCTACACCTGCTTCTTTGTCTCTAAGATCAAGGGGAAACCAGAGATAGGTTTCTACTTCTACTACTTTGCAAAGGCCAATTGCACATATTTATGTTTCTTCTATGTAATGTCCCCTTCTCGAGCATGATCCTTTTTGTTGACCGTTGGCCTATTCTGGAGACCCGTAGGCTACTCGGGAGTAAAAATTAGGGTTTCTTGGTTGGAGGTTTCTTTTGTTCACGGATTGGTGATTGAACTACGGATTCCTTCTAGGTTTTTCGTGTGCTTCGCGGTGATCTGTTTTTCTTGGCATTCTGAGCACTTTCATGAATTTACTATTTTTAGTAAATTCTATTTCTAGTAGTGGTCCTGTTGGTTTCGGCACGGTTGGCTTTCTACTTCAGACTGTTCAGTTGTCTTATTCATTTTTGGCTTGGGGGCACAATTGAAGAGATAAGTTCGAATTATTTTAATAAAGTCATGTATTAATGTACCCCCCCCTTAGCCTAGTGATTGAACTTAAGTTGTTTTAAAAGGTGGTCTTTATGGGTGGCGCCTCATGTAGATGATTTAATATTTTCTTAAGGTCAAAAACAATGCTTTAAAAGTGAACGCCTATCTTATGGTGGAGATTATTTTAAATTAAAAGTCAAATTTCCTTGAAGAAAATGGGACGCCATCTTTGGAGGGAAAAGGAGTTACTTCAAATTTGAAAAGTAGGGGTTTCTAGAAGCTTCTGGAGGGTCTTCACTCAGTTATAAAAGGAGGTCTTGGTCTCCATGTGGGATATCGGATGTCTATAGTAACGTTACTCTGCCGGAATGGTATTGGATTGCTTCGAGGAATGAAGGCCTCCTAGCTTGGGCATTGCTTCTTGCTTGCAACATAGCAACTAGTAATGAGTTAGTGATAGTTGAGTGGATTTTGTAGTGAGGATTGCATTGTTGTGTTGTTCTTTCCTTTGGAGATTAGTTATTTGCATTCTATGTCATTTTCTGGAGTTTGCTAATATCATAGCTGAATTGTAGTTTCGCTCATATATTTAAAAATAAAAATATGCTGGTTATGGGTATTGCTCCATTGTGTTTCCTAGGCAAGGGCGCCTCATCTTTGTGAGTTTCAGAATTTTTAGACAAAGCTTTGAATTTTAAGAAGAAAATCGCCCTTCTCATAGGGCCGTACCATTTGGGATTTCTTGGGAATTGTGCACAAAAAAAGATAGAGGTTTTTGGTGAGGATTTGTGGTCTAAGCTTGGCCGCCATCTTCTAAAAGGAGCTATACATTTGATTTCAGGTCAATAGGATTAGTATTGAGCGAGAAAAGAGCATTTTAGTGAGTCTGAGGGGTGCTGGTTCAGTCATTTATGTTGCTGGTCTGTCAGACCAGACTTGGAAAAAATTGCATTTTAGTGTTGATAGAGTGCTAGATAGTCATATTAGACCTTGTGGAGGACATGCTTATCATTGCAGCAATTTGAAGAAATCTAATCCGTGTTCTTGCAGGCATTCTCCATCATATTGTAAGTTGCACAGTAGTACTGTCAGCATTTCTTCATTCTGGCTCTTTATGTTTTGTAATTGCCCACTGAATAAGTGGAAGAGGCTGGCTTGCCGCCTGTTTATTTGAATTTCATTGTAATATCTTATATCTCTGCCATATGGTCGCCTCATCTCCATCTCGGATTGAGTAGCACATACTTGGTGTTGAGTTGTTTTCAATATTGCAATAGATAGGGATCCTCTGACCATATGCTTGTCGTTCGCCGACGCATTTCTTGGTTAGAGTTCTTGTATCAGCACTTCCTTTAAGATCCTCTGACCAATGCTCACACCTTGCCCACATCGGGATCCTGGTGTACATTCTGGTTAGAGTTGCTTCAACATCGTTTTGGTTTAGAGCTAACCCTAACGACTGTGTATTGTTCTGCTTCACGCAATTGAAAAATTGAAAAAAATTTGGCTCGGTATATTTCAGTGGTATCAGAGCCATGCATCCTGCCATCCTGTGAAGCAAACCGTCTATGAGTGACAGAGAAAAGAGATACTTAGCAAGGGAAGACAAGAAGGTTGCAAATCAGTTTCAGCTCTATCAGGCTCCAGAAGGTTAGACAGCTTCAGAGGTTTTGAGGGCTCATTGGGAGTCTTCTCAGGAAACAGACTTGGCAGAAGGTGAGAGGTTAGCAGGTGGTAATGAGAGGAGTTCTGGCAACAGGAACGATAGTGGGAAGGGTAGAGAAAGGACGCCCAGTCCAGGACAAAGGTTTGAGAGGAAAATGGATGCCTTGATGGACATGGTATCTTTCATGATGGGGAAGATGGGTCAGAACCCAATTCCACAAAACAATCCAAGGCACACGGGAGAACATAGTGGCTCCAACCAGCATAATGGTCACACAGCTCAGCCTACTTCTAACAACACCTACATCTCTTCCAGGCCATTCAAACCAACATTTCTAGCACCAGCAAACCCTCTACCTAACCCTGAAGGGAATGCTTCATTTGTGGAACAGTTGAGAATCGGCCAAACTGAGTATGATACTCTCCCTGATGAAGTCAAACTAGACATGTCTTTCAGTGATTTCATGGTCCTTAGAAGGAAGAATAATGGACACGGAAGACACCATGAATATAAGGAAACATCTATGCAGAGGGATTTGTATCAAGCTATCAACAAGGTTGCACTTCCACACTTTGACGGAAGTGATAATAGTTCAACTCGAGCTTGCATACAGAAGCTAGACAACTATCTAGCCCTTAGACCCATGGCAGAAGAGGAGGCGATTAAATTCGCTACGTTGCACCTAGACGGGGTGGCGCATGAATGGTGGTACCATGGCCTAGTCACTTTGGGTCATCGGTCTATCACTACCTATGATGAGTTCGCCAATAGACTCATAGAAAGATCCAGAAGTGCATTTCAGGGAGTTGGCACAGTTAAGGCAGTATGGCACAGTGGATGCCTACATAGCTGAGTTTCAGAGGCTTTTAGTGATGGTCACTGGAATCACGGAGAGGCGGTTGGTGATCCTATTCAGTGAAGGATTGATGGAACCACTCAAGGGTTGGATTAAAGCTTTTGATCCACCCTCCTTACAAGAGGCAATGAAGAAAGCAAGGAATATGGAGTGGGCTGCTCCTAAATCAAAATTTCAATCCAAGCCATCATTTCACAAGAAGGACAAAGGAAAGAGACCTCACCATAAGGAATTCAAACAGCAAAAACCTCATGTCACAAGGTTGGATCCAGAGACTCTCAACGAACTCCGAAAAAAGGGGTTATGTTTCCGTTGTAGGGAAAAATGGTCCCAAGATCATGTTTGATCAAAAGGGAGTCAAGTTTCATCAAATTGAATACTATTCAGCTGAAGAAAGCAATTCTGATTTTTCAGATCAGCAGTCTGATTTTGAGGACAGCGAAGTAGAAAGAGCTCCAGAAGAGTCTGAAGACGAAAAGGGAAGTGGAGGTACTTTGGCTCAACTTTCGAGCTTTCAAAAGAATGAGTCCTTCAAAGTTCAAGGGATGATTAAAGGGCAATGAATAGTTGCTCTAATTGACACTGGGGCAACACATAACTTCATTGATGAAGCTGTGGTGGCAAAGAAGGGGCTGCAAACAAAAGATTTTGAAGGCTTCAGAGTTATGGTTGCTAATGGGTTTCACATCTCATGCACCAAGAAGATTTCAAACATGTCCATGCAATTGGGAAACTATGAAGTCAAGGATGACTTCTATGTGGTTAACATTGGAGATACGGATGCCGTCCTAGGCATTCAATGGCTGCGTTTACTTGGAGAAATCTCCCTAAATCTGCAAACTATGGAGCTTAAGTTTCAATCCGATGGAAAGAAGGTGGTGCTCAGAGGGATGTCTAATGGTGGTCCTCGAATTGTGTCATTCAAGAGAATGGCAAGGCTGATTCGGCAAGATCAAGTTGAATGGGCTCGGAGTGAATGTCCCCATTTTTGGCGAGCATCAGAGTTCGTAAGAGTTAGCCTATTATGCGACCCTCGTCTGATGGATGGTATAGAGGGTCTAGTTGGAGTTGGCTCATATTGGCAGTTCTTGATCAGTTGGCTTTCGTTCGCTCATTCGGATGCTTTTTAGTTGCTATTTTTAGCTTCTTTCAATGCTATTTTTAGCTGGCAGCGTTTCACTTCCTCAGTCGACAGCTTCAGACGGATTGGGCATCGGATAAATAATGAGAGAGATATTAATATTTAATTAAATTAATTAAATATTAATTACTGGAGCATTATAATATAAAGTTATAATATTTCATTATAACTTAAGTGATTTTTGCTAAAGGGGTCGCCCATCATTGAAGGGGGCCACTTTTAATTATATTTTATAATTAAAAGTGCTTTCGAAAACTATTGAAAAATTAAAAAGAAAAGTTCGAATTTATTTAAATAAAACCTAATTGAGAAAATTCGAACTCTTGAGGAGATATAAGGGTTTCATTGGGATTTGAGCTCATTATGTTATGAAATTGATTTTGATCAAGTCTTCTTCGAGAACAGCCAAGGGTTTCAGTTGTCTCATTGGAGAACGAGCCATCTTCGTTGCAGTCAGAGGCTGTGAAATATCAGCGATCTATTGCATTCGAGATATCTTCATTCAGAAGTTATCACAGAACGTTCACAGAAGCAATAATCAGGTTTTCATCAAAATACCGCCTTTTTAGTTGCATGTTATTGGATCTTATTTGTAATCATTTCAGAAGATTAATAAATAGTCGGCATCAATATTTTCAATAGATTCTATCATTTCCGGTGTTGCATTATTTTATATAAATTTATTCAGCATTTTCTTTCAAAAACGCAAAAATGAGAAAAAAACAATCAAAGCGGAATCACGAGAACAGGGGTTTCTACAAGTGCATGGTCCTTCCTGCTAGTTCGGTTGAAACAAAGAGAGATTATCCTCCAGATATTCAGTCTCTACTCACCAAGAAGAGTAAAGTGTTTGCTGATTTACCCCTTGGACCTCCCCCTGAACGAGGTTCGGAACATGTCATAGAGCTCAAGAAAGGGGCTAAGCCGGTTATCACAACTCCATATCGGTACCCCAAGAAGCAGAAAGATGAGATTGAGAAGAACATTAAGGAACTTTTGGAGATGGGCTTCATTCATCCAAGCAAGAGTCCTTTTGCTTCAGCAGTTGTTCTTGTGAAGAAGAAGGATGGTACCATCCGCATGTGTGTGGATTATCGTGCTTTGAATCAAAGCACCATAAAAAATAGATACCCCATTCCGAGAATAGATGAGCTCATTGATGAGCTACATGGAGCCAAGTTCTTTTCGAAAATAGATTTGAGGTCGGGCTACTATCAGATTCGAATGAGAGGATCTGATGTTGAGAAGACAGTTTTTAGATGTCACTATGGTCATTTTGAGTTCCTAGTCATGCCATTTGGGCTAACTAATGCTCCTGCCACTTTTCAATCTTGTATGAACAGAGTCTTCCAAAAGCAATTAAGGAGGTTTGTGTTGATATTCTTCGATGACATTTTGATTTTCAGCAAGACTTGGGAAGAACATCTCAAGCACTTGGAGGAAGTGCTCAGTATTCTTGAGTCTGAGAGTTTGTTTGCCAAAGAATCCAAATGTGAATTTGGAATGAAGGAACTACTTTACCTTGGTCACATAATAAGTGTTGAAGGAGTGAAGGTTGACCCAGAGAAGATCAAGGCAATTGTTGATTGGCCACCTCCTGAGAACTTGACTCATTTGAAGGGGTTCTTGGGACTTTGCGGATTCTACAGAAGATTTGTGAAGGGGTATTCACAAAATGCTGCTCCTCTTACTGACCTCACAAAAAAGGGGGCCTTTTGTTGGTCAGAAAAGGCTCAGAGTACTTTTGACAAGTTTAAGAATATAATGAGTTCTTGTCCTGTTCTAGCTATTCCAGATTTTTCCAAGCCCTTCGAGCTATAGTGTGATGCATCCGGTGAAGGTGTTGGGGCTGTTTTGATGCAAGATAAGCATCCCATCATGTTTGAGAGCAGAAAATTAAGAGGAGTTGAGAGGGCCTACTCTATCTATGACAAAGAAATGCTTGCAATCATGCATGCATTAGCCAAGTTCAGACAGTACTTGGTGGGAAGCAAGTTTGTGGTCAAGACTAATCACAATAGTCTCAAGCACTTCATGCATCAAAAGGATTTGAATGAGAGGCAACAGAAGTGGGTGAGTAAGCTTCAAGCTTACGATTTTGACATTGAGTATGTCAAGGGGAAAAACAACATAGTGGCTGATGCTTTATCCAGAAGACCTCATTTGAGCTCATTATGTGAGCTTACTGCTGATTGGAAGAACGTCTTGCTTCCTGATTATGCCAAAAATCAGTTTGCAACCAGCATTATTGAGGGTACTTTTCATGACGAAAGGTACAAGGTGGTTGAAGGGCTGATACACTACAAGGGTAGAATCTTTTTGGTGGTTGATTCTAAGCTCAAAAAGAAGATTTTGTTGACTTTTCATGACATCCCCCTTGCTGGTCATTAGGGGTTCTTCAAGACATATAGGCAGATTCGGGAAATATTTTCTTGGAAAGGGCTGAAAGGGGAAGTTCGACGCTACATTCAAGAGTGTCCCACTTGCCAAATGAACAAGAATGAGCATACTCTACCTGCTGGTCTGCTGCAACCTCTCCCCATTCCCAATCAAAAATGGGAAAGCATATCAATGGATTTCATCACCGGGTTGCCCAAGGTCCAAGGAAAAGCCTGTATCTATGTTGGAGTGGATAGGTTGACAAAATTTGCTCATTTCTTTGCTATTACTAGCTCTTTTTCAGCAGCTCAAGTTGCAGATCTGTTTTTTCATGAGGTGTTCAGATTACATGGTTTGCCAAAAAACATTGTGAGTGGTAGGGACAACAAGTTCCTAAGCACTTTTTGGCAAGAGGTCTTCAGAATGAGTGGTACAGTGCTTACTCCTAGCACTAGTTATCACCCTCAAACTGACGAACAAACAGAGATAGTGAGCAAATGGTTGGAAGGTTATTTAAGGAACTATGTTTCAAAACAGCAAAAAGCATGGGTGAAATGGCTTCACATAGGTGAATACTGTTATAATTCTTCTTTCCACATGTCAATAAGGATGTCACCTTTCATGGCTCTTTATGGTTATGAGGCTCCTAGCTTTGCTGATTTGGTGTTTGGTGATAGCAAAGCCCCTCAAGCCAAGGATTTATGGCAGCAGAATCAAGATATCTTGAAATCATTGAAAAACAATCTTCAGATTGCACAGAATCAGCAGAAGATGTACGCTGATCAGCGGCGTGTTGAGCACTCTTTTGAGGTTGGAGATATGGTTTATCTTCGACTACAACCTTACAGATAGTCTACTCTCAAGAAGACTAGAGCTGAGAAGCTCAAACCTCGCTTCTATGGGCCGTTCAAGGTTATCAGAAAGGTGGGAGCAGTAGCATATGAGTTGGACCTACCTTCGAGTAGCAAAGTGCACAATGTCTTCCACGTGTCTCACCTCAAGAAGGTACTTGGACACAATGTTATTGCCTCATCACAGTTGCCACCTTTGGATGAAGAAGGACAGTTGGTTTTGATTCCAGAAGAGATTCTTGATTCCAGAGAACGTTCTTTGAGAAAAAGAACAATTAGAGAGTATTTGGTGAAGTGGAAGAACTTGCCTATGGAGGATGCGACCTGGGAGAATGATGAGATTATGCAGCATCCAGGCTTGCGATTGCTTGAGGACAAGCAATCTTGGGGAGGGCAGATTGTAATGTCCCCTTCTCGAGCATGATCCTTTTTGTTGATCGTTGGCCTATTCTGGAGACCCGTAGGCTACTCGGGAGTAAAAATTAGGGTTTCTTGGTTGGAGGTTTCTTTTTCTCACGGATTGGTGATTGAACTGCGGATTCCTTCTGGGTTTTTCGTGAGCTTCGCGGTGATATGTTTTTCTTGGCATTCTGAGCACTTTCATGAATTTACTATTTTTAGTAAATTCTATTTTTGGTAGTGGTCCTGTTGGTTTCGGCACAGTTGGCTTTCTACTTCAGATTGTTTAGTTGGCTTTCTACTTCAGACTGTTTAGTTGGCTTATTCATTTTTGGCTTGGGGGCACAATTGGAGAGATAAGTTCGATATTATTTTAATAAAGTCATGTATTAATGTTATATTTTGCTGTTGACCCCCCTTCCCTCCCCTTAGCCTAGTGATTGAACTTAAGTTGTTTTAAAAGGTGGTCTTTATGAGTGGCACCTCATGTAGATGATTTAATATTTTCTTAAGGTCAAAAACAATGCTTTAAAAGTGGACGCCTATCTTATGGTGGAGATTATTTTAAATTAAATGTCAAATTTCCTTGAAGAAAATGGGACGCCATCTTTGGAGGGAAAAGGAGTTACTTCAAATTTGAAAAGTAGGGGTTTCTAGAAGCTTCTGGAGGGTCTTCACTCAGTTATAAAAGGAGGTTTTGGTCTCCATTTGGGGTATCGGATGTCTACAGTAACGTTACTCTGCCGGAATGGTATTGGATTGCTTCGAGGAATGAAGGCCTCCTAGCTTGGGCATTGCTTCTTGCTTGCAACACAGCAACTAGTAATGAGTTAGTGATAGTTGAGTGGATTTTGTAGTGAGGATTGCATTGTTGTGTTGTTCTTTCCTTTGAAGATTAGTTATTTGCATTCTATGTCATTTTCTGGAGTTTGCTAATATCATAGCTGAATTGTAGTTTCGCTCATATATTTAAAAATAAAAATATGCTGGTTATGGGTATTGCTCCATTGTGTTTCCTAGGCAAGGGCGCCTCATCTTGGTGAGTTTCAGAATTTTTAGACAAAGCTTTGAATTTTAAGAAGAAAATCGCCCTTCTCATAGGGCCATACCATTTGGGATTTCTTGGGAATTGTGCACAAAAAAAGATAGAGGTTTTTGGTGAGGATTTGTGGTCTAAGCTTGGTCGCCATCTTCTAAAAGGAGCTATGCATTTGATTTCAGGTCAATAGGATTAGTATTGAGCGAGAAAAGAGCATTCTAGTGAGTCTAAGGGGTGCTGGTTCAGTCATTTATGTTGCTGGTCTGTCAGACCAGACTTGGAAAAAATTGCATTTTAGTGTTGATAGAGTGCTAGATAGTCATATTAGACCTTGTGGAGGACATGCTTATCATTGCAGCAATTTGAAGAAATCTAATCCGTGTTCTTGCAGGCATTCTCCATCATATTGTAAGCTGCATAGTAGTACTGTCAGCATTTCTTCATTCTGGCTCTTTATGTTTTGTAATTGCCCACTGAATAAGTGGAAAAGGCTGGCTTGCCGCCTGTTTATTTGAATTTCATTGTAATATCTTATATCTCCGCCATATGGCCGCCTTATCTCCATCTCGGATTGAGTAGCACATACTTGGTGTTGAGTTGTTTTCAGTATTGCAATAGATAGGGATCCTCTGACCATATGCTCGTCGTTCGCCGACGCATCTCTTGGTTAGAGTTCTTGTATCAGCACTTCCTTTAAGATCCTCTGACCAATGCTCACACCTTGCCCACATTGGGATCCTGGTGTACATTCTGGTTAGAGTTGCTTCAGCATCTTTTTGGTAGGATGTGCAAACACGGGTTGACAAGTGATGCTCCAAACACGAGCAGGATGTGCAATGGAAGGATGAGGCAAATGACACCATTGGAAAATTCTTCTTTGTAGGGAAAAAATTGCAAGGGCACGACCATCATATGTTCCACCAAGAGACTAAATTAAGGACCACAATCTTGGATAAGAACTATTCCATGATTAATATTTTAATGTAGAAAATGAAGGAATCCTTGGTCACAAGTGCATGTAGCATAGTCATGGATGGCCAGACATTTGTCATCATCCATTCACCAATATCATGGTTACATGTATAAAGGGCCATTATTTTCTTAGGTCTATTAATTCTTCAAGGCATCACAAGGATGCTGATTTTCAGTTTTAGATCCTCAAAGATGTTTGGACCACAAAATGTGGTTGAAGTAGTGACAAATGCGACCCATGTGTGCAAAATTGTGGGGAGGTTAATTGAGGCAGCTTACAGACATATTTGGTGGACTCCTTATTGTGTGCATGCCATGAATAATGCACTCAAGGACATGGGAAAATTGGTTGGATCAAAATAGTTGTTAATGATGCTAGAGATGTGCAAATGCTTATCTACAACCACCACACTTCACATGCACTTTTTAGGACCTTCTCTAAGAAGAAACTCTTGAAACTTGTAGCGACTAGATATGCATAGTGTTTCATTCTCTTGGAGAGGATGCTTGAGTTGCAAGAGACATTGACGGAATTGATAGTCTTAGTCCAAGACAGAGCAAGGGAAGAGGGTGAAACATGTGGTGAAGAGTGGTATTTTTTGGAGTGATGCAAAATATATCGTCTCCATCATTACTCCAGTCTTTAAAGTGATTAGATATGTGGATGCCAATGCACCTAGCCTTGGAGAGGTGTATGAGTGCATTGATTCTATGCTTGACCAAATGAAGGTTGTTGTATGACAGAATAAACACATTTAGCCAATCATTAATCAAAGATAGGAGAAGCTCAAAACTCCCTTGCACATAGCTACCTATGCATTGAACTTGATGTGGTACGTGCAAATGCCTAGTAGAATCACACACAAATAGGATGTTGAGGTGAAGGCAAGGTTCATGAAGGCTATCTAAAAGATGTATGATTCTTTAGATGTTAGCATCATTTGTAGTGAGTGGACAATTTTTTACGCTCTTAGGGGTTATTCTAAGGAGGCCAAGATAGATAAGGAGACTATGGCACAGGAGGACCCAATTTTGTGGACTATGCATTGGTTGACTTCTTTGACTACCTCTCTAGCCATTTATTTGCTATTCTAGGTTGCTAGTTCTTGTGCTATTGAGAGGAATTAGTCTACTTATAGATTTACTATAGGAGGATAGAGAAGCTTGTGGTTGTATATAGTGCCTTGTGTCTTATTGATCTCAACAAACTTATGTACAAGTAGAATCCAAGATCACGATGAGATGTAAAGCAAGAGAAGCCAGCATAGATTGATGATGATGCTACACAAACAAGACTAGTTAGGATTGGTTTGGGGGAGCTTGAGCATGTGGAGTCCAATAGTTCTAATGATGAGGAGTTTGGGGATGATTAGAGGCCTCGCTTCACTCCATTTTGTTATTTTGAACATTTGTCATTGTAATCATCATTATGAAATTTTGAAAAGAATATAAATTTTGAATTTGATGATTTCATTGTTAATGTTCACTTCAAAATTCAAATGTTTAATGAAATCATTGCAATGTGTTTACAACTTTAAAGTTTACTATTTAGTAGTTTCACTAATTTTCCAGAGTTTGATTTGTAATTCTTATATTTACACATGTTTTTATAACTAATTTTTCAAGTACTATATGTATTTGTGTCACCACCTTGTTGTCATCCCCAAAACCCATGCCCTCATCCCCTCGTTATGAAGCTCCATGGAATTATGGGTTCTTTTTCCAACCATGATCCTTCAAGAAACCCTTATGATTCCTTCACTCATTCGGCCACAACTCACCACTGAGTGTTTTTTGCTTTTTCCCATGATTGATAAACCAATTCCTAGTTTGTTTCTACTTTTGACCCTACAAATCAATGACTATATTTCTCCATAATTGAGTTTTTGACAACCTACAACTAGAAAGAAATGTTTGCAAACTCTACAACTCTCAACTTATTTCCCTTTGTGCTTTGCTAAAAATTGCAACCTTTAAACCTCCTTTCCTGTCGTGATCTGAAAGTCATTCCTCCATGTCCTAATGCCTCACAACCTTCTTTTCCCAACTTCCTTCACAAGAGTAAACTTGGCTCTAATGCCAAAGTTAGTATGAGAAAGGAATTGAGATTAGAGGAAAAGGCTTTCTCCTCAAAGATAGAGCAGCAACATATAGATTTAGAAATTTACTATTACAACCTTTTAATTAATGGAAGTTCAACAACCTTATTTATTACATTTAAGTGTAAATACAATTGATGATACATTATTATAATATATTCTAATACATTCTAATAGGATATGGAGGTTGATGGGGATTGTAGTTTAGCAACTGAGGTTTGTAGACTTTCGCTAGTAGTGTGGTGTCTTCTTGTTGTTCTCTACATGGTGTTAAAAATGGGTAGATGAAAGGAAAGTAGAATGCGAAAACAGCCTTCCTAATGCAAATCAAACAAGAGAGGGTTGCAAAACTTTGTTTCAAATCTTTTAACTTTCACAGTTTCATTTAAGATTGCACATTCATTTAGTTATTTTCAGATTTAAGCATAAAACCACAAAACATAGTATTTACGTGGGAAAACCCTTTCGGAAAAAACCACACCAAAGCACAAATCAATTGTATTTTAGTAAGAAGCTATTACAATACAACTTCCAGAGTCAATGCTCTTGCAGGTGTTGATTCACTGTGATACAAGATTCTAGAGTAAATCTGACAACATAACAATATCTATCATGTCCCCGAAATTGTGACACTAGAATAACAAAATACATATTTAAAAATATTAAACAATTGCTATCATTGTCAAAGACGATATGATAATAATCATTATATTATAATATTAAATATGATATTACATATTGCAAATACCAAAGTATAAATACTAGATATTATAATCATTGTAATAATGTCCAAAACAAGATAATAAAATAAAGATAACCTAAAATATCATTATAAGTTATAAATGATAAGATTATGATTATCAACATAAAATTATAAATATTAAAAATTATAATACTTTAATATAGAATTATAACAAGGGATATTACAGATTCCTTCACATATAATAACTATTTATTTTATCATTCAGATCTGGAACCACAACCTATACAAACTGGTGATTTTCCTTGGAATATTCAGCATCTCCTTGAGGCAAGTCGATAGGTATTTAGTCCTATATAGGATTCCACGTCACCTCCAAGCCCACCGAAGTCACTTATGCAAACCTCCTTAAACCCTTGTTGCACATCAAATGTAGCGGTTTATGCAATTAAGCGATTTGCCATATTGGTCGCCTGCTTGGACTTCACAATGGCTTTCAACATAACACATCATATAGAGGTTATTGGGTTGGTTTGGAGGATATCGCTTGCTGGGAGAAGACTAATATAGCCACTGATCTTATTCATCTGTGTCATTTCCTTCATAAAAGGAATCCCGCACCTGATATGGAAGGTTTCTGCCTTGACATGAATGATATCGCTGCTTAGAGGAAACACTATCGAGTCAAGGCATGATTAATTGCTTAAAGTCTTTATTAATTAAACCAAACCATTACAATAAAAAAGGCAACGATTGTAAGGTACAAGAGGCTGTGATTTCTCATGAGGCATCACTTTGTTATAGCCATCAATTATGTTTAAGGAAATAAGTAATAAAATCAGGAATTAAATGAGTCTCCATGACAAATTGAAACAATACAACTTCTCACATCATGGCTTATCAAAGGATATTTAAGAGGGATATGAGATCACTCTAAGGCATAAAGAAAAATTACAGAAATATAGAACACCCGTAGATCTGATGGGTATAAAGAGCAGATATAAAGGGAAAGGAAGAGCAGAGCATAGAAAGCGTAATTCAGATTTATCTCTGAACATATGAAGATAATAGCAATCAGTGATTAAGCAGATTTCTAAGTAGATATAAAATTTGAAAGAAGAGTTTATAGCAGTTGTGTGAAAAGTTTATGCAGAGATAAAGGAGAATGGGTAAAGTTATATACAATAAGAGCAGATCCAGTGTGAAGGAAAGATGAAGGATAAACAGCTGCAGATCCTCATATGCAAATAGGGGAAGAAGATCATAGTAAAAGATATATATGAAGACCAATAAGGAGTGTAGAAATATACGAAGTCACATTAATGATGATGAAGTATGGAATGATATCAAAGATATGAATAGATATAAAGTTATGGAATATGCGGAAAGTGTAGATTAGAAGACATATCCGATATGCACCAATATTCAGAAGATATCCTTAGGAATAATCAGCCGTCGAACAGGACATCCTTCTCATAATTCCTTCATTCATAAATTAGAATATTAGTTTTACTTATTGGATTATTATCTTTAACTCGAGGAAATAAATTATTTAATTCTCTTTTTAACATTACTTTTTCCATATTGAGAAACTGGGATTACCTTGTTTAAAGCATTTGAGTTGTAAGTTAAAGCCCTGACATCATTACGCTTGTGTTTCTAGGACAAGATTCGGGGAAACCGAAAAAGGGGACATTTACAATATCTCAAATATTACAATACTCTCTCCACAAATGCACTAAGGCATCAATATATACATTTCACGCATGCATGTTCATCCAACATTGCCATGTGTCAATCCCATAGTCTTTGCATGCATGCAAACTGAAACTAGCAACATGTACAAGTCCCAAGTGACCCGAAAAGCAACTAGCTCAACATGCAACCACATGCAACAACATGCAACGACATGCAAGGCTTGCAATTTGTAAGTACCCCGCTTATTCTGCCCTGAATTTTCAGTTTGTGTTATTTGGCATTTTGTCATACACTTTGCATGCAATCTAATTTTCTGAGTATATTGATGGCTTTGAGTGTTTATTGGTTAATTTTTGCTTTATGTTTTGATGTGCAGTGACATGAAATAACAACATACAACTATATATTCAAATACAACATGAAAGAACATAAATAGCTTCTTATTTCTCCTTGAAAACAATGTGTATCAGACCTAATAAGGCTCTGATCTGATTACAATAGCAAGCTATTCTAGTCTGATTTCAATATAGAATGAAGTACACTGGCAATGCAAACATACCCGGATACAAAGTAGCAATGGCAGACAATATACACAATAATATGAAGAAGATAATCGCTGATTAAGGACTGAGTTTCAGAGAATTTTCAGACCAGAAATTCTCCTATAAAGAATACGTGGAAATGATACCCTAGAATGATGCCAAAGCTGATCCACATTCAAACCCTAGACCAGCTGCAGCAAAACATTCCCTATCCAACTAAATTAGCCTATGGGAATGGCTAATAGGCTAATCAAACTCTTGACTGGTGATCACTCCAAAAACAGGGACATGACATAACTCCAAAAATCAAGTAACCTCACATGCTAGGCATCCCATTGAGCAAACCAAGTCAACAGCCAAATTAGAACTCATCCTTGACTCCTAGTCACTCCAAGTAACAACTCAATCTCCGTTTAGCAACATTCTCTTCCGAGCTTCAATTAACAAGTCAAACCAATGCCACATGGCATCATGGAGCTCCTCCTTGAGGTTTTCACAGTGCTCAATGCTAGAATGAGCACCTAGGTGACAAGTGTCACCTTCCTTTCCTTCTGTTTTTCCGAGAAAGGAATATGCTCACAAGCGGGCCCTGTCAAGAGTTTACTTTCAAATTAGACTGCCACGCATCAACATGGCACACATTTTAGAGGTTTTAATGTTTGCCTCTTCCCAAATGAACACCCATGTGACAAGTGTCACATTCTTGTCCTTTGCACCTTCCATGTAGGATGCCAACTCTCTGTTGGGTCCCACAAAGTGCCTTAACAATTTGGAAACATACATTTTTGCATTTAATAAATAAAATCAGCAACTTCGGGGCAAATAATTAATTATTTAATGATGGGACTCACTAAAGTTGAGACATCTTAATCCCAACAGTAGCAAGAGGAGCTTGTAAAAGGCAGAGGTCCTAGTCACAAAGGGAAAGTGGCAAATAGGAGATTGAAGATGACTTCTCCCTAAAACAAGATGCAGACCTAAATTTTTTTAAGGCATCTTAGGTGAAGCGTATGGTCTTAACAAGGAACTGAAATTTAAAGTGTCTATACAAGCTAATACTGTATCTAATTTGGCAATGGTGGTTTCAAGTGCGAAAATGTGTCTTTGGCTGTTGTGAGTCTCTCCTGGACTACTTCGGAGATGGTGTTGGAAAACAAGGTGGAAGGTGTTGGTCATTCAATGCAAAAAAACGTGAATTAGTCAGAAAAGGCTGTCTATAAATTGTCCAACAGCAAAGGGCTCAGAACACTTGGACCCTAAGGAGGTGCAAAGGTAATTTTGATTGCTAAAGGCTTATTGTAGTGATGTAGGGAAGATTTAGGCCAGTTTGTATGTGACACACAACAATGGGTACTTGGAAGTTTTGAATAATTTTCCAATCCGAGGCACTTGAACGTAACTATTTTAGGTATTTATTTTCCTTCTCTTGCTGGCTCTTTTCAATAGCAGAATGCAGGTGGTGGACAGCAAATGAAGGGTGGCTGGGAGGAAGAGGTGGAAGATTGTGGAGAAGGTAATTCCGGTAGGATGCACTAGGGATTTTGTTGATGCGAGTATTCAGGGTTTTCCTTGCATGATGTTTGTTTATCTACTGTTGTAGGGCACAAAAGTAGAGTTGTCCCATTGCTCCTATATTGTCATCCTATTGAGTGTTTGCTAACTACTTTTATAGGTTGTAGGGTTTTTGACTAGCTGGTTTAGTGAAGTTTGTCTGTGTTTCAATGATGTTGATCATAAATTGCACTATTTTGTTTCTCTTTACTTCAGCTTGGCATAGTCTGGAGTCTGTACAAGCATTATGGTTGATATATTTGAAATGATATGTATTTCTGATATTTATCCAAGTGCAGGAAGGGCAGTAGATTCGCCAACAAATTAATCCAAAAAAGAGGAGGATGACATAAAGGAAGGGAAATCATACATGAATGCCTTGGAGAGTCCCTATGTTGCAATCAAGCAACAAGCATGTTAGTTTTATGATCAGATTAATGACACAGAAATTTAATTAAAAAATCAGACATAATAACACAGCAGATACCCTGAGAAAACCCTCCTCTTGAGGGAGAAAAAACCCAGTAACAAATATATATCTCTTATATATATGTAATGGCAACAATACACTTTACAATGTGGCCACACACAAGGCCAATATTCAGCACCAGCAATGGCTGTAACAACAGATAACAGTCTGCTCTTCCTTCAACACAAATCTGCACTTGTAAAGATTCACAATCTGCCTTCAAAGAAATTCACACTAGAAGGAAGGATCTGCTCTTGATAGAAATCGCACTTGAGAGAAGGAATAATCGAACTTGCTTGATGATAAAATGGAGTGAAATGACCTTCTATATATACATATTGATAGAGAGGTCGCACCTCTACAAGAACTAGGTCGGCCATCAAAAGGGAAAATATAATTACAAATAAATGTTAAGTCGGCCACCAAGAAAAAATACAAATAATAATAAATATGATTACAAAGGAGGTCGGCCATCTTAGAGATATGTTGCCATTAGATAATCACAAATAAATAAGGAAGTATGAGGCCCGAAGCTGCAATAACATTAACACTCCCTCTCGGCTAGGGAGGAATACTTCCTGCTGCACAAGACACATCACCTCATCGTGATGTCTACCACAATGGCTACAACCATATGTGAAAAGAGACGATATCACCTCATCGTGATATCAACCATCATGGCTACTCCCATACATGGTATGTACAAGTGTTCATCACTCAACGTGATGTTGTCACCTCATCGTGACGTTCACCATGGCTCCCCTAGAGGGTGAAACAAGTAGAAGAAAAATCATCACGGACTCTCTCACGTGATGTTGTCATGGAGTCGCACACATGACATCCACCATGGCTCTCCTAGAGGGTGGAATCAAGGGATTTCACCTCCAACTTCTCTCCAGAGAAGAACTCATTAGCAGGGGATTTCACCTTGAACTTCTCTCACAGGAGAAGAACTCATTAATCAAGGGATTTCACCTCGAACTTCTCTCGGAGAAGAACTCATTATGAGGATCATGCCCGATGTCATGTCCGTTTAGTACGACCTTGTTTGTGAGGAGGTTAGCCTATTATTCCCGATCCTCATTGTGACGAGGTGTGCGAGGAGAGGATCATCGGAGGCAGTTACTCGGTGTTTGGTAGCTCCACTTTGCAGTTGTGTCAGGTTGGGCCTTCGCAGAATCTTCCAGAGAGCTTTTTCAGGAACTTTCTATTTTTAGAAAGTTAGGTCAGGCGGAAGCGGCTATTTTGGGCAGGGCACCTGGTTCGACCATTCAGCTCAGAGTCGACCCAGTTCAGCAGTTTGATGTTCAGACGGAGGAATAAGGAGTATTTAATGCATTATTAAATATTTAATAATTTGACTTTATATTAAAGTCACTTTATTGAAATATTAAAATATTTAATTAATTTGGCCTGTTATAAAGTATTTATTATACTTTATAATAAAGTATTAATTTTTGACTTAATGAATATTTATTATTCATTAAAATAAGCGCCAAATATTTAAATAGATTTCTCCTAAGTCTTAAAAGGACGAATTTAATCATTTTATTAAATGATTATTAAAAAAGAGCATCGGGTCGAATTTTAAAGAAGAGGATATATTTATTCAATGAAAGGCAAATCGAACCATTATGATATGATATTCTAATTTGTCTTTTGCTCTGAGCATTGGAGTTTGCAAACCCTAGGGTTTCTGGCAGACGATCGTTTCTGGAGAACGAAAACTCTTCAGAGATCAGGCAGACTGAGGCTGTGCAATACCAGCTGAATCTTGCACTTGGTGATTTCACACAGAGATCACAGTTTGCGTTTATTGAGCTATTCATTCCGAGATTCACAGAGAATAAACATCTACCAGCAGAGGCGAATCTTTCAGTGGTTAATTACCTGAGATCTGGCACACATTTCAAGAAACCGTACCATATTCTTGCTGCTGCTGTAGGCCGTACTTTTCTGTACCAGCAGGTCGTACCTTCTCAGTAGTCAGTGGAAACCATCAGAATTTAACTTCTAGCAACCAGTTGGGGTGCGCCTTGGGTGTTTAGTGGTTCAACATCAATTACAGTGACCAGAGATTCATCCTTTCTTTCAGTCGTACTGTTCTCATCATTCTTTTGGCGGCTGCAAGAAGGAAATCAGGTTTTGATAATAAATTTGTATTTTCATTTATATATTGCTATTTGTCTTTGTAAGTGCTCTGGACAATGAAATAAATGATACGCCTTGGCATTCTGAGCATTTCCTATGTATTACAATGCACATGTGATTTTTTATGAATTTAATTGTAATTATTGAGAAAATCACAGCTTTACATTTTGCCTGTAAAACCCTCAAAAACACAAAAAACCGAAAATTTGCAAAAACAACACAAAAACAATTAGGGTTTCAATTTGAGAACCACCAGGGTTCTGACAGTGGTATCAGAGCACAGTTATCCTGCCATCCTGTGCTTTTTCAGTTGCTTTTTCAGTATTCAGTGTGCTTTTTGGTTGCTTTTTCATGAGCC
>VDFB02279646.1:0-39256 GCA_007258455.2 Sequoia sempervirens | reverse complement strand
TGGTTTTGATGACTTGTAATATTTATTTTGCTTATAACAAATTCATGAGGGATAAATACTTTTACTCTTCCTAGTTCCCGACTCATGTTATTGCTTCTCCAGTTTCTTTTAGTCTTTAAGTTAATGGAAAATTTGTAGGAATTTAGTAATTCTTCTGGAAAACAATGTCTATTGTACACTTGTAGATGTTGTATTCAAGCAGTTAGCCCATCTTTTTATGAGGTGACATTTTGTACCTGACAATACCAGACATGCTTCATAAGAAATGCATTTGTCCCTTTAGGAGTACTTGATTTGTGATTTTTTTTTTTTTTTTTGTGTATCCATGTTCTTTTCCCTCAAATATTTATATTCCTTTCAGCTTTCGTTTTTCTGTTTGATGAAAGGTCCCACTACATAATATTTATTCCCCAAAGTCTGAATTCAATTTCTATATTTGTATTCTTGATTTTCAGAATCTTTTATGTTCACTTAGGAGGAGGTTATATTGTGTTATTCTGCTGCCCTCAAAAGTGAACTTGCAAATGATCCGTTTCTTATTGATAAATCTTGTCTCCTGATCTCTGCTTGTTTTCAGTTTATCCTAAAATCTGTCACTCTCGCAAACTAAATGAAGCTTTTTGTGTTAAGGCCTGCCACATCTTACCATATCATGAAGATGTTCCATATTCATAAAAGAATAATATATTTGTTATTTATGTTGTCAGTTTTGCATTCAAATTCTGAAAACTGTATGTTGCAATCCAAAGTGATGGTACTTTATAATTGAGATATCTTGATTTGTTCGTTTGTTCTTGAGTCTTTTTCTTATCTTTTTTGATTGTCTTTTCCTCCTGTATCTTTTTCGCATTTGAAAAATGTCATATAGATACAGGAAAATGTGATGCTTATGGCAGTTTCACATAGATTATCCTTATCCATGCCATTCTACTGGAAGAATAGTAATTATATTAAGAAAAGTTATGTTCTGGTAACACATAGCCTATCATGGTGAGTTCTGTTATTGGAATGGAATATCACATAAATAGACAAGATGCTAGAAAACATGTATAGATAGTGCTAAATAAACACTGAACAGATAAAGCCTAATTATGACCTTTCTTTCCCTGGGCCTCAATTAAGCCTGAATATCCTTGCTTTTTAGATGGAGAATGGTCTAATCAAAACTATTGCTATTTTGTTCAAACTTACCAGCAGTAAGAAACTAATAAGCTAGCTTTTGTCTTTAGGTGTGTAGTGGTTAGATTCAGATGATAGGGTACCTCTTTCAAATTGTGGCTTCAACAATGTTTACCTTCACTTTCGTTGATACTTGATCATGGCTAGGAACATGGACGTAGGAGTTAATCATGTTTAAAAAGAATACACCTTATTTGCACACTACATTGTCCTAATCATAGCTCAACTATTCAGTGAGTCACTGAGTACTTAAAGGAATTTTGGTGGGGTGAGTTATTAAAATTTTAACTTGCTAGTCTTAGGTGGATGATTATTTGTGAGTTTCAGCATTGGATTCACGACAAGTACTTGAACGAAGTTTAAAATGAAGATCTTATTTGTACAGTGCATTTTCCTAATTATAGTTCCAACTGCTCGGCAAATTGCAGAGTAATTGCAAGTTTCAGTGCCAAAATTGGAGTGAGCACTGGCAATTACTTGGTGAGTCTGATCTCTGGATGCTGTTTGGACGTGGAAATGTGATCTGAATGCTAATTTCAGATTGAAAAAACATTGCATTTGCTTCTATGTATGCCTAGATACCCACACATCTTCCTCACACAACATTTGATCATCCTTTGGGTGAATTGGAGTGAGTTTATAGTTGGGTTTGAAGAGCAAATTTTAGGAATTTTGGGTTTCCTGGTTAGTTTTTCTTTCTATGCATGTAATTTTTTTCTAAAATGTTAATGGTAGTTTTATAAACATGATTTATAATTTTAGATTCATTGAATTTGATGTCTGTAATTTTAATTTTTGATTTTTGCTACCTTTTTTGAATGAAACTGCTAATTTCTTTATATGTAGGTCGCTTATGGTTTAGGGACAAAATGTTGTTATTTTGGTTAAATTATTTAATGCCACTGCTATTCAATTACATTTGAAATGCATTTCATATGTATTTTAATTTATTTTTTGTGTTCAAATCACTGCTTTTATAAATGTTTTTTTTTTTTTGGTATTTAAACATGTTGCAAGTTAGCATGCAATGTCATCCAATGTAGCATTAGTTTCAGCATCAGTAGGTGGGAGTTGTCTTGCCGGGGCCTGTGACACTTCTTGGAAATATGCCACGAATAGATTAGTCTAGGGGAGCATGATCTGCACCTTATGTGGGAAGAAGCTTACTAGAGACAATAGTTGCCTCAAGTACCATATTGCATGCATTCCTTGTTGTGATACCAAGCTGTTTCACAAACTCATGTAAGAGGCAATATGAGAATGTGGGCAGCCCTTGCATTGTTGGATGAGAGGATACTAGAGAGGGCAAGGCTCACACAACCATAGTAGCTTTCATTGATCTTGAGTTGGTAGAGAAAACAGAGGTAGATATGAAGTATATTGTGGCCTGTAGTTGTGTTCCATGCATATGTGGCACATCCACCTTATTCAACTTGAGCATAGCCTAATCATAGGGTTTTTTGTACCTAGAAACACACTTATAGCACAACCTTTGTTGCAAGGTACATGTTGAAACAAGGTGCATAAGGAAGTAGATTCGGTGTGTGCACATTTTTGGTATTACAGCGAGCTTACCTTCAATGTGGCAAAGAGCCCATATTGAGAGTATTTGTCACACCATTGACAAATGCAAGGCCCTCTCTCCAAAAGACATAACCGAGCAGTTGATCTAGGATGCTGTTGGAGATGAAAAGACAATTTTGGAAGAGAAAAAAAAGTAATGGCAAAAGTTAAAATGTGCCATTGCTTTAGATGGTGGATAGATGGAAGAAACTACACCCTCATCAACTTTTTAGCAGCTTCAAATGGTGAGACAACTTTCTTGAAGTCAATGGATGCCTAAAACAAAATTAAAAATTTAAAAACTTTGAGACTAGTGTTGGAGGAGGTTGTTTTAGAGTTTGGCATTGAGAATATGGTGCAAGTCATCACAGACAATGCAATGGTATATGTGGTGATTGGGAGATTGCTTGAAGAGAGGTATCCATCACTTTTTTGAACCTCTTGCATGGCCCATTGCCTTGACCTTCTTTTGGAGGAGATAGGCAAAATTGATTAGGTGAGACTAGTTGTAGAAGATGCCAAGAACATCACACAATACATTTATAATTACCCTTGGGTTCTCTACTTGATGAGAGATCACAACAAGGGGATAAAGCTTGTGTGACCAGGTGTCACAAAGTTTGCAACTAACTTTTTGACATTACAAAATATTTGTAGTTTGATGATATAGTTGAAGTCGCTGTTTGTGAGTCAAGCACAACCAGACTCAACATATTCAAAAAAGGTTCATGTAGGGAGGGCTGCAAAGACAATATTTGATGATGTTTTTGCAAAGAGAGTTGTAGAGATTATCAAGGTACGCTAAAACTTAAGTTTAAATTTCAAATTGAATCCTTTATTTTCAAAACTTTAAACTATTTATTTCATTTGTAAGTTTGTAACTTTAATTTGTTTGTAGTTGTCAGAGTTGTTGGAGAGGGTTTTGTGTTTCATGGATGGGGAGCAAAATCCAATGGGATACATTTATGAGGCTATTGATAGGGCCAAAAACGCCATCCAAAACTATTATAAGGAGGATACAGACGCATTTTGTTTTTGGGATATCATTGGTTCGAGGTGGAACAATCAACTCCACCAACTTATTCATGCAATGGAGTACTATCTCAACCGCAAGTCTTTCTTCTTTGATTGCTCTATAGATGTTAATAGGCAGGTTATGGAGGGCCTTTTAACATGCATCAAATGGATGACACTTTTATTTATTTTTGATACGTAAGATAGCTTTTTATATTAATTTATCAAAAATATACATTACAGCCCCATGAGCAGCAGATTTTCCAGTTTGTGTATAGATTCAGCATTACCAAAAAGACCCATCCCCTTTACAGTTCGACCCCAACCCCATGTACCTATACATCGATACAACAAACTTCCGCTGTGACAATACAATGCCATTACCTAGGCCTTTGAAAGAGAAGCAAACACAGACACCAACACATACAAAAGACGGACACTGTCAACTGAACCACCCCGCAACCAAATTTCCCAGTTCCTAGCAAAATTCACCTTAGACAGACAAAACAAGACCAACCATCATACTATTTAACAACAACCACCAAAAGGAGATGAACTTACTGAAACCCGTGTCCTTTGGCATATGCCTCAAATTCAGGCACCTAGTCGAAACCCTCCACAACCTCCAACCTCAAGACTTTCTTCAGGAAACTAGCCACTGCCGCCGTCAGTTGCTTGTGGTAAACCAATGGCATTCCTTTCAATTCCAACAAAAACGGGTAATATTTCATGACCTCACCAGGAACCTTGACAAGAGCCAAATCATTCAGGCGAGGAATGCTCGTCCTTGGAATCGCTGCCTGAAGAACATCATCCAAACCCCCAAGTAACTCTTCCTTGAATAGGCCATGCATTAAAGCCCTTGCCTCCGCCTTTGCCATGTGCGTGTCGAGCAACGATGCTAAGAAGCGCGAAGCAATGTGTGTGTTGACTTGCGGGGTCTCGCAGTACGCCAAGTGACCTTTACCCAACACCATCTTCACCGTCACCACGGTGAGGTGGTCAATATTGCGTAGAATCCGCTTAAGCCTCTGGTCCGTAATCTTTCAAAATGCAGCTCGCTGGAGCTCACAGCCCAAATGAATTGGAGTATCTGCTCCAAGACCCACCAATGACTCCATAGACATTACCGCAATAAACCTAGATCTTTCTGCCGCCCGCTTTGCAATTCTCAACAAGAAGAATGCAAACAATGGAACCTCAATTGATGACAATTGTAAGTCGTTGCCGAAGGCCTTTAATGTGCAACTCCCAATTGTCCTGATGTCATTGAAAAGTCCTTTCGTGTACAAATCACCTGAATGCCAGCCTCTGAATAATGCTCGACTGTCACTTGTTCATCGAAGGATGCGATTTGCATCCCTTGAAAGGATTTGAAACTCGCGCGCTGATTCACTGTATAGATGACAATCTCCTCTCCTTTCCTCGCAATAATTAGAAGTTACTCTGTTGTGTTTGAGATGATATCACCTCCAGTCGCAAACTCCGTCCCTTCATCTAGCGTGGACACCA
Source organism: Sequoia sempervirens (assembly GCA_007258455.2). Taxonomy (NCBI): domain Eukaryota; kingdom Viridiplantae; phylum Streptophyta; class Pinopsida; order Cupressales; family Cupressaceae; genus Sequoia; species Sequoia sempervirens. The sequence continues at coordinate 33,988 of VDFB02279646.1, read as the reverse complement.
CCCAAACAAACAACAACCAACACTGCCACGCCATTGCCTGTGCCTGCCACCATGCCACACAAGCTTGCCACCAAGCCACCTTATCACCCCTGATATCTGCGGACCCCCCACACTAAGTTGTGGAGGGTCACCCACCCATCCACCCAATCAAACGGATGACACTTGAGGTTGAGGTGAGGTACCTCATTATTTTAGAGTTGAAAAATTACAAGCAAGCTAGGGGGAGGCTCTTTTCTTTGCCACTAGCTATTTGAGGAAGATCCACCCAAACAATAGATAATAAAAGTTGGGGTCTATGTATATCTTAGTAGTTATAAATTGCAATTATTAATATTGCTAACTTACAAACTTTCAAATATCTTATTTGTAGCTTCATGGTGGGAAGATTGAGGTTAAATTATTCCAAATCTTTGGAAACTAATCCTTCGACTTTTGTCTCAACCTTGTGGTGCTTTTGGATGTGAACACAATTGGAGTTTGTTTGAGGTTGTTCACACAAAGAAGTGTAATATGTTGACTCAATGACACTATAATGACCTAGTTTTGGTGCAAGACAACCTTCACCTTTGCACAAGAAAGGTGGATACATTTGCATAGAAATCTCTCATAGTTGCCAGGAGACTGGTATTGGTACTGGTACGAGAGATTGGTACTGGTACTGGTACTTTTCTTTTTGAAAAATAGGAGACGAGGGTTCTTGGAGATGCCATTTTTTTTAATATAATTTAATAATTTATAAATTTGCTACATTAAAACTGAAAATATCATGGCATTGAAATTTCAAAACAAGAACATTGGTAAAGTTTAAAATTAAATTTAAAGTTTAAACACACAAATGTCAAAGAGCATACTACATATTTGATATTACATATTGAATCCTTTATTTTCAAAATTTTAAACTATTTATTTCATTTGTAAGTTTGTAGCTTTAATTTGTTTGTAGTTGTTAGAGTCTTCGGAGAGGATTTTGTGTTTCGTGGATGGGGAGCAAAATCCAATGTGATACATTTATGAGGCTATGGATAGGGCCAAAAAAACCATCCAAAACTATTATAAGGAGGATAGAGACACAATTTGTTTTTGGGATATCATTTGTTCGAGGTGGAACAATCAACTCCACCAACTTATTCATGCAATGGAGTACTATCTCAACCACAAGTCTTTCTTCTTCTATTGCTCTATAGATGTTAATAGGTAGGTTATGGAGGGCCTTTTAACATGCATCAAACTGATGACACTTGTACCTCATTATTTTAGAGTTGAAAAATTACAAGCAAGCTAGGGGGAGGCTCTTTTCTTTGCCACTAGCTATTTGAGGAAGATCCACCCAAACACTAGATAACTAAAGTTGGGGTCTTTACTTATATCTTACAAGGTACAAATTGCAATTATTAATATTGCTAACTTACAAACTTTCAAATATCTTATTTGTAGCTTCTTGGTGGGAAGATTGAGGTTAAACTATTCCAAATATTTGGAAACTAATCCTTTGAATTTTGTCTCAACCTTGTAGTGCTTTTGGATGTGAACACAATTGGAGTTAGTTTGAGGTTGTTCACACAAAGAAGTGTAATATGTTGACTCAATGACACTATAATGACCTAGTTTTGGTGCAAGACAACCTTAACCTTTGCAAAAGAAAGGTGGATACATTTGCATAGGAATCTATCATTGTTGCTAGGAGACCGATATTGGTACTGGTACGAGAGATTGGTACCGGTACCGGTACCAGTACTTATATTTTTGAAAAATAGGAGACGGGGGTACTTGGAGATGTCATTTTTTTAATATAATTTAATAATTTATAAATTTGCTAAATTAAAATTGAAAATATCATGGCATGAACTTTCAAAACAAGAACATTGGTAAAGTTTAAAATTAAATTTAAAGTTTAAACACACAAATGTCAAAGAGCATACTACATATTAGATATTACATATTGAATCCTTTATTTTCAAAATTTTAAACTATTTATTTCATTTGTAAGTTTGTAACTTTAATTTGTTTGTAGTTGTCTGAGTTTTCGGAGAGGGTTTTGTGTTTCGTGGATGGGGAGAAAAATCCAATGGGATACATTTATGAGCCTATGGATAGGGCCAAAAAAGCCATCCAAAACTATTATAAGGAGGATAGAGACACATTTTGTTTTTGGGATATCATTGGTTCGAGGTGGAACAATCAACTCCACCAACTTATTCATGCAATGGAGTACTATCTCAACCACAAGTCTTTCTTCTTCGATTGCTCTATAGATGTTAATAGGTAGGTTATGGAGGGCCTTTTAACATGCATCAAACAGGGGACACTTGAGGCTGAGGTGAGGTACCTCATTATTTTAGAGTAGAAAAATTACAAGCAAGCTAGGGGGAGGCTCTTTTCTTTGCCACTAGCTATTTGAGGAAGATCCACCCAAACACTAGATAACTAAAGTTGGGGTCTTTACTTATATCTTACAAGTTAAAAATTGCAATTATTAATATTGCTAACTTACATACTTTCAAATATCTTATTTGTAGCTTCTTGGTGGGAAGATTGAGGTTAAATTATTCCAAATCTTTGGAAACTAATCCTTCGAATTTTGTCTCAACCTTGTGGTGCTTTTGGATGTGAACACAATTGGAGTTAGTTTGAGGTTGTTCACACAAAGAAGTGTAATATGTTGACTCAATGACACTATAATGACCTAGTTTTGGTGCAAGACAACCTTCACCTTTGCACAAGAAAGGTGGATACATTTGCATAGGAATCTATCATAGTTGACAGGAGACCAGTATTGGTACTGGTACGAGAGATTGGTATCAGTACCGGTACTTCTATTTTTGAAAAATAGGAGACGGGGGTACTTGGAGATGCCATTTTTTAAAAATAATTTAATAATTTATAAATTTGCTAAATTAAAATTGAAAATATCATGGCATTGAACTTTCAAAACAAGAACACTGGTAAAGTTTAAAATTAAATTTAAAGTTTAAACACATAAATGTCAAAGAGCATACTACATATTTGATATCACATATTGAAATTCATAAATGTCGATTCTTTTTTTTCGTTTCATATGGAAACTTGTCGAAATGTAGGTTTTTTTAATTAAAAAGTTAAGGAAACGTTGGTGAGATGTCTCCCGCAAGCAGGGACGTCTCCGACAAGTTTTGGGTATGGGGAAACAGGTACGGTACCCAAGACGCGTCCCAGGGGTTGGAGACTCGTCTCTGTGCAACTATGGAATCTAAAGACTTGGATAATATGGATCCCTATAGAGATTGGACTATGCAAGATTAGAAGACCCCGTTGTTCACAAAGGGAGGATATTGCTGATTTCAAGAGATATGGTATGGAGGGTATATGTATAGCAGAAGCAAGAGGGATTGGATTGGGCGACATCATTACAAATGTTGTTGAACATAAGGCAAATGACAAGTCACTACCATCTAGTACTAGGGTGGAGTGTAAATGCATCCTTAGAGGCTGAGCAAGGAATTGATACTAAGTGCAAGGACTAGATCCTCTGCCCAATTTCTTACTAGAATAGGGAAGAAGAAATTGTAAATTATTGTAATTTATAACTTGCACGGATATGCAATTTATGATGATGATTCTCAAAGATAGTCATCATAAATTCACAATAGTTATTAGCTAGCTGTTTTATTTGCACGATTATGCAGTTTTGTCCTCAATTTGTATTCAAATATTATAGAAAACACTTCCCCAATGTTTTAGACTCATATGACACACTTTGTAAACACATTTTGCATAAAATTTAAATATTCTTGAGTTGCCAAGTTTTGCCATTTTTTTTACCATGTTGGAGATTTTTGGTCTGTGAAATCCCAGTCTGTGAACTGTTGGCTTGATGCCTTATTCCATTACTCAAATCTTTCAATATAGTAGTGATAGTCTTAATTTAATTTAGAATTTACAAAGAATAATTTGCAAAGATTTTATTAAGATTGCCTTGTTTGATTTGGGAATTTTTGTGAAACATTTTGATCTTCTAATTTTTCTTAACAAAAATGGCTAATTCTAACTAACATGTTTGCTGACCTAGATTGTTGAAGTTTGTAGCAAGGGCATGGCTAAGCTCTCATTCCTATTGACCTATGTTGACCTCCATTGTATAGGAATTCAACCTAACTTTAGTAGCCCTTGGCTTCTGTTATTCTGTGGATTGAGTTATCATTTGTCTTGAGTTTGTGGGATTATTATCATAGTTACCGGGAGACGTGTTTCCTACCCCCTAAGACACGTCTTGGAGACGGAGACGCGTCTCCGGTACTTGAGACGTCTCCAACAACGTTGAGACGTGGACGAAGACTCCTGACGTCTCCTAAAGTCTCCCGCTTAGGAAAGTGCCGTCTCCTGCCATCTCCTGCATGCCTCCCGTCGCATAAAAGTCAAAACACATGAAAACATTGAAAAGTAATGAAAAAAAACATGTTTTAAACATAGGTTTTCTTGTGCTCCAGCTGAAAATGCAAGTATCATGATGTGTAGATGATAGATTTCTGCTTTTTGTTTTTTGTTTGCTTGTCAGCCTATCAATATTTCTGAATTTCAATATGTAATCAAATATTAAATATCAAATGTGTAATGTCAAATGTGAACTATGATTATGAAGTATGAACTCTTTGACTCTTTGACACAATGGCATTTGTGTATGTAAAGTTAATGTTCATTGTTAAAATTTACTACTGCTCTTGTTTTGAAAGTTCAATGTCATGATATTTTCTATAAATTATTAAATTTTTTATTTTTTATTTATATTAAAAAAAAGATGGCGTCTCCAAGTACCCCCGTCTCCTATTTAAAAAAAAAAAGCTGTACCGGTATTGGTACCAGTCTCCTGGCAACTATGATTATTATATTTTGTGCATGCTTGGAATTGAAATTCATGCCATGAAAATGCTGAAAATGATTGTTGATTATAATGCACAAAATGACTGCTGAAATCAGCTAAAATCTCCCTATCTATCCTGGAACAAATCTATCAATTTGCTCTTTCATCATTACATCAGAAAATTGAACTCCAATTTTCAAAAGTTGGGCGTCAGCCTCTTGCAGGTTTTCTTTGTTTCCAGCTTCAGCTTCCAACTGGGTCAGCAGCAGAAAAATGACTAAACATGGGGAAAATACTAAAGAGTGTTTTCCAATTGGGCTTTTTGTGGAGGGCCTTTCCATTTTGTGTTTTTAGTTTTTGTATTTGTTATTAAAGATATTTTAATTTTTTTTGTCACACAACTTCTTGTAGATCAGAAGTATTTGAGAGATGTGGTTTCTTGACAAATGTTTCCAGCAGATGAGATCAGGACTGAATGGCAAGAAATAACTGTTTCTGTTTTCATGTCATTTTTCCCCCATTTTGGAATGGGATAGTACCTGACTGTTTCATATCTAGAAAGACAGCTATGTATCATAATACAGGTTTATCTCCTCTGTTGTGACACATTCCCCTTGTCTTTCTGCTCATATTTGGAGAGTTTTCAGGGTGAAATTTTTGTTTTGAAAAAAGTTTCAATTTCCATAATACAGTTGCCCTTGGATCTGCTGGTATTTATTTTTTCTGTTTTAAGTCATCTGTAAATTTTCTATTGTCTTAATTTATAAATCTCCGATCTTCTGTAGCTAAAGCAGAAAGAAATCTATCTACTGATTGTTGACTTTGTTGAACTTTTTAGTTTTAAGAAAATGAAATGCAACATATAGCTAAGAATATAGAAAGGTTCTATTTCCTATAACTTGGCATTCGTTGCTAAGTAACTGGCTTTGTTTCTATTTAGAAATTAAATCATCATTATTGTTAGCAGTTATAAGACTATGAAGTGACTGTTCTTGTGTCATGCTCTGTTGAAAGCATATTACTTTGTTGAAGTGTCAAAAGCGATGAATATCTACATTTAATGTGTTTACTAAAATTATACTACTTTCTCTCAATTCTGAATATTTTTTTAGCTTTTTTTGTTTGCAATCCATTGTAGTTTTCTTTAAATGATACCTGTTTTTCCAAGCAGGTAAATATTGATGGCTCAAGTACAGACAATGGAGTATCACCAGCAATTGGCAGTGGAAGTTTGCTCGGGTAAGTGTCTTTCCATGTATACTCAGAATCTTTAGAGACGAAAGTAAAGATAGTTATTTCTTTAAGATGCATTTTCATCGATATTGGAGTTTTGTCAAGAGTTGTGAATGATAATTTCCTTGGCTAAGTTATATTGCATGCAGAGTTAATACAGAATGCTATGTATTTAGAATGGCTTTCTGATTATTTGTGAATAGTAAACCTCCCCCTGTTTTTCCTAAGGCAACTTTCATGGCATCTTGAGCTTATATTTATATTCTAGAATCTACAATCTTCACTATATTGCTGAAGTTATCTTGATGATGGATCACAAATTGCAATCGGAAACATCAATGTTAAAAATTGCTACACAGTTTTCTCCAAAAGTGTTTTGCAAAGCACTAATATCAGTCATAAAAACCTAACGCTCCTAATCAGTTTACCTTATTCAGACTGGACTTGCTAGAATTAGCAGAGTACTTCCTTTTCCTGAACTTCATTCTTGACCAATGCTAAATCATTTTGGAATATGAAATTGGAAAGATTATTTTGTCATGGATGTGAATGCAGGCATGCTTTTTCTACTGATCATGGTAGTGATGTATATGGGGTCCACTAGATGAGAAATCACTCAGAAATGATGATATATATCTCATTTATGCATCTTTGAAAGTAGGTTGTATTTGTGATTGTTAGTGTTTTAGGATCAGATTTAACAGAAAGCAAAAATGCAACACAAACACATGAAGAAATGAACAATATAACACAGCATATATCCTGGGAAAACCCTCCTTGAGGGAGAAAAACCCAGCCACAAATATGTCTCTTATATATTGAATGAAATCAGCTTACAAGTCTCAGCACCTCTCCTAGATACCAATAAATCAGCTTACAAGTCTCAGCACCTCTCCTAGATGCCAATATACAGAAAACCTCTGATTTCTCCTTGATATCAATCTGCTCTTCGAAGGACAATAATCTGCTGTGAATAATCGAACATCTTCTTGAAGATGTGACTTGTTTTTATAGACAAAAATAAGTCACCAAACAAGCCAACATCTCCTTCTAAATATAGGCAAATGACAGTTACACATGCACACACCAGAGGACACACTAGGTGGCGTTTCATTTGCTTATTTAAGGAGGAGTTACAAATACAGTTCATGCGTCTATTTAAAGGAGACAAATATTCCCTTGCATGCAGATTCTCTTGCATGTTAGTTACACAGATTCTCTTGCATGTTGACCATTCTGAATAAGACAATTTATGAGGTCGCCCAGCTGACACAACAATTTATTTAAGGAAGATACTTCTGCTGCTAGAAGATACCTCCTGTTGCTACCAAAACATTAACACTCCCTCTTAGCTAGGGAGGTATCTTTTCAGGTATCCATGTCATCAAGGCATATGTGCACAAGTGCCCATCACGGAATCACTCAACGTGATGTCGTCATCTCATCATGACGTCCACCATGGCTACTCCTAGAGGGTGGATAAACGCAAGTGATGTTGTCATGGATTCACTCAACATGACATCCACCATGGCTACTACCAGAGGGTGGAACAAGGGCTTTCACCTCAAATTTCTCTCACAGAGAAAGATGCATTAACAAGGGCTTACACCTCAAATTTCTCTTGCAAAGAAAGATGTATTAACAAGGGCTTACACCTCAAATTTCTCTCGCAGAGAAAGATGCACTAACAAGGGCTTACACCTCAAATTTCTCTCATAGAGAAAGATGCGCTAACAAGGGCTTACACCTCAAATTTCTCTCGCAGAGAAAGATGCGTTAACAAGGGATTACACCTCAAATCTCTCTCACAAAGAGAAATGCATTAACACAGATCTTCATGATGATGTGACTCCCTCTGAAGCTTCAAGTTCTAGCATCAACCGTCAGACCTCCTTGTCCAAGGTTGCCTTTGAAGAATTGTCAGACTCTCTCTGAATGTAAATTCCTCCTCTTCGAAGAAACTGATCGCAAAGACAACCTGAATAGGTTCTTCCTCTTCGAGAGATGTCTTCAGCCACAAACTCAGTCCCATGGCTGCAAGCTATGACTCCATGCTTGATCATTTCTTTAGTCGGCATGACTTCCTTATAGGATGCCTCAAACTCTTCTTCTCTAGGCAATCTCTCATCACCCTCTTGCTCCTCGATCCGTCCTAGAAGCATTTAGAGAGAGATTACTAATAGTTTAAACTATCCAGAAGAAATATCAAAGCTAGAAGCATACAAGATTCACTATCCATTGATGTAGCATGAATTAATAACTACATAAATAATTCATTCAAGGTACAAGTATAAGATACTTATCTTTTTATGTTGATACACCAATGAGCTAGACTTGTAGCTGTGTCTCATCTTCGCCACCTTCACTTGATTTCACCCTCATGGAAAGTGGGAATATGAAACGACCGCTTATCAAAGATTGAAGACTCCATTTAAATCTTGAGATCGCATTATGAATCAACGCACCCAAACTCATGCGATGAAAGAGTTTAAGTAATTAAAAGAGTAAAAAATCATCACGACTTCCTTCCATAAACGTGGCCTTTCGCTTCCCAAGCTTGTAAATAGAGATTGCAGCTCCAAGAAACTCCTTATACACAACACACTTAATTAGAGTTTTGAATAAATTTTAGTCTTCTACAAAAAAAGATACAGCAGCCAATTAAAGCTAGCCTTCAAGAGGCACTCCTCGAGACTTCTTCAGAAAAGACATACACCCATGAATTCCAAAGGGCTTCACACATTATTGTTAGCTCAGAACTCAAAACAAGCAATAGAATAGTATCTGGAAAGTCACGGCTTCGCATCAAGTGAAACTAGCCCAAAAGTTACTCACACTTTCATACTGCCCATGCCTAAAGAGGTGTCAATAAATATATAACATTCTCATATCAGTTTTAACAAAACATGACTCCCATGCATCAAGACCCCTTTGAACAACAACAGGACATTCGCTCGCACTGCAGAAGATAAGTCAACACAAAATAGCATTGACTCCATCACTTTCTTTCCATGGCACTTGCACACACAGACTCAACAGCTTTTCCCATGCCTTCTAATCATGTCTAAGATTTACAAACTCAAAAAGCCTTCAAAACTCCACTGTGCCACAAGAGACTGTGTTCCTGTTAGACCAAATCTGATCGGATCTTTTCGTAGACCCGCTCTGATACCATGTTAGTGTTTTAGAATTAGATTTAACAGAAAGCAAAAATGCAACACAAACACATGAAGAAATGAACAATATAACACAACATATATCCCGGGAAAACCCTCCTTCTCGAGGGAGAAAAATCCAGCCACAAATATGTCTCTTATATATTGAATGAAATCAGCTTACAAGTCTTAGCACTCTCCTAGATGCCAATAAATCAGCTTACAAGTCTCAGCACCTCTCCTAGATGCCAATATACAGAAAACCTCTGATTTCTCCTTGATATCAATCTGCTCTTCGAAGGACAATAATCTGCTGTGAATAATTGAACATCTTCTTGAAGATGTGACCCGTTTTTATAGACAAAAATAAGTCACCAAACAAGCCAACATCTCCTCCTAAATATAGGCAAATGACAGTTACAAATGCACACACCAGAGGACACACTAGGTGGCGTTTCATTTGCTTATTTAAGGAGGAGTTACAAATACAGTTCATGCGTCTATTTAAAGGAGACAAAGATTCTCTTGCATGCAGATTCTCTTGCATCTTAGTTACACAGATTCTCTTGCATGTCAGTTACACAGATTCTCTTGCATGTTGACCATTCTGAATAAGACAATTTATGAGGTCGCCCTCCTGACAACAATTTATTTAAGGAAGATACTTCTACTGCTAGAAGATACCTCCTGCCGCTACCAAAACATTAACAGTGATATATGGTATCCTGTCAATTTTAGATTTGCTAACTCATTCTATAGAAGATAAATGATTGTCAAGTGGAAATATACAAGTTAACATATCAAAGGGAAATCATGTATGCATATACCTATTTCTAATGTTATTTTTTAGGTTGGATCCAAAAATGTGCCTTTCATATGGGAAAACTCACTTTAGCTGGCTGTTTATTGAAAACCCGTCTAGGTAGGTAAGCCCTATCCCGTCTATCAAAAACATGTTGGATACAACCAATTTCAAAATAATTGCCTTATGAATTCTTTTAGTTTTTATGTATCATTAATAATAAAGAGAGCCACAATAACAATTTTATAGGTCTATATAATAGTTTTGGGATTCGTTGGGATCTGGTCAAATTTGTGAGGTCTTATTTGAGGTGGCCTTGGTGTGTTCTTGTGCCCTGACAGACTTCGTGAATGCATGGGATTCGTGAGCTTGCACAAACTTGTGAGTCTTGCGCCTAGACTAGTGAGTTTGCCAGGGTGGTAGTTGAAAACCAACAATGTGAAAAAAACTATGTTCCACCAAGTTTCCGGGACGGGGGGACAAGTTTCAGGGACGACCATTTTTTGAGGGGATTTTAGGGGACGGGGGGACGGCTGTATAGTATATATATATATATATATATAGAGAGAGAGAGAGAGAGAGAGAGAGAGAGAGATTTTAAAAATATCTCATGCTACTTCATTTTCCATTCTCTCTTCAAAGGAGCTAAACTTTCTTGTACAAGGAGCTAATATGATTGGTTTGATGGTTGATTTGTGGAAAAGAATAGCTGATATTAGGAGTTGGATTTGAGTTACATGCATTTCCAACTTTCAATTTCAAGCATCAAGTCAAGGTAAATTAAGAATATTCATTCTTTTTCTCCTTGTTTCTTGTTCATTTTTTATACATTTCAGATTCAAAATCTAAAAGAAAAAGATAAAACTTTAGATTTTATCTCTCCTTTTCTTTTTTGTCAATTTGTTTTCTTACTGTTTCTTAGCTTCTTTTCTTGTCTTTGATATTATTACTTGTAATCTACATTCTGAAATTAACCCTTTTGCTTTTTATCTCCACGATTTAGGGTTTGCAATTTTCATATGTCAGAACCACAAAGAAAGAACCATTCTTGGAAGCATGACATGCCTTACCTTAGTGCCATCATTCTGAAAGATCAATGCCATGTAAGATAGTGTTGTATTTTGTGTTAAACTAGTTTGAATCTTTCAATGTTTGCACGTAGTGCTAACAATTTCTGTGTGATTCATGTGCCCTGTTAGACCTTTGTGCCATGTACATTGTCAAATTGTGCTTCCAGGTTTGTATCACACCACATTTGTTTCCATGCAACATCTATTTGGGAGACAGACCATCACACCCATAGGAAGAGGAAATGACAACAATTATTGGAGTTCAACCATTTTGTAGCTGTTCTTGATGCATTCATCTTTATCATCAATTTTGATAGGAAGAGTCATAGCATAGACATAGCTATAGATAAAGATAGACAATTCTTTCCCGAGAGTATGCAATGTACAAAATACATACATGAATTCAACTTTACATTCCAGTCCTGTCATCCATCTTATGCATCATTCTTTGTTTTCATTGCCTCATTATTAACATTTGTTCCATATATTATGCATCCAAATTTGTACAGTTTAGAGTATTTTCTAGACCTAGATCACATCCACTCGTAGGACCATTTCTATTTGTTATTTGATTAGAACTTTAGGATCGGCCACATTAGGCTTACCTATTTTGTTATGATTGCATTTCTTTATTGCTAGTGCTTAGTGTTTAGTTAATTTTTATTTCATAGGCATTTCCTACCCTAATACTTCTCTATTGTAACTGAGTTCACTTTTTGAGTCCTATTTACCTACTTTATGTCATCTTTGGACATCAATACAATTTGTTTCTTTTATTTTTCCTTCATTCAACCAAAGAATAACCAATAGAATTATCCCATACGTAAGTAGCCTTTAAACTAACATCTTGATATAAAAAATTAAACCCACTAATAACTAGAGTCACCTATAGTTAGCTTACTACAAGCATGTGGCTCCAGCGAAATAAAGGAAGTCAATGTATGTCAATATGACAGCTAGGGATTGACTATTGAAACTTTCACCTTGTATAGTTATAGACCTCTTCATAGTCACCCTGTTATTCCCAGTCTTAAAGAATTCTCCATAAGCCTATCAATGGCAATATGCATCTCAAATTTTGGATGAAACTCACCCGAGAGAAAGCTAAAAGATGAACCAAGGAGATGCTTTTTGGGAATATGAACAGTGTTATAAGAACAATTTGAACCTTTCTTGTGATAGCCATTGATCCATCACAATAAAACAAGAACCTTGTTTCATTTAACTACTTCAGGCTAGAGTGATCCAAATAGTATAAGAGAAAGAGACACATCTAACTTTTACTCTCATGTTACATGACATAGAGATAGAAGTAGATATATTTTATTCCATGATAAGCGTTAGTAAAAGTGAGAGTGAGATCAATCTATACAATTTTTAGAATGTACTACCAAGAGATAAATTTATTTCCAAAGTTTAGGGAAATGTTTTCCATCCCAGAAATGTGTTCCCATGCTCCCTGATACCTCTGTTTTGGAAACTTGGAGAAACACAAGTTTTTTAGTTATTGACAAAATCTTTTAGTGTTTTTGGTTGGGAAATGGACCCTTTGTGATTGGATAGATTGAGGTTGATTTGATGGAGTAGTTTTCAACTTTATGTGAAATAACAATTCATTCAAGAGACTTAAATTCAGTTCAATCCTTTTTCAATTTGGGGTGTAAACTTATGAAAGACGTAGTGGCTACTTTCATAAGAGTTGAAGGTAGTGGAGTTGAGTAAAATGAATGCAACTATTCTAGTAATGAAATGATGAAGGTAAAATTAATTTTAGCAAATTGTTTCTAAACTGGCTATGGGAACTACCTGCAACAGTCTACAGGAACTGTGCTTAACTAACTACAGGAACTTTAACTAAAATGCTGAAAAATAAATCATATAGACAGGGAATGTAACTCTATAACAATAAGGAATAAATAACATAAACAGAGAAATCCACAAATTCATTGCTAAAGTGATAAGTAATTAAACATGGATGAAAGTAATTCAATCTTTTTATTCTAAATTGGTAAATTCAATATAAATTACTGCTTTTCCATTCTCCATGCATTGAAGATAAAATCTATTTAATGACTTTCAAAACTATAAGTATAAACACATATAAACTGGAATCACACAACAAAACAAAGAAAAATACAGTAGATCACCACCAAATGTTTTCTTGGAGTGAGCCCTCCTCACAGTCCATGCCAAAGATGATATGTTGTAACACAGTTACAAAGTTTCCTTCAAACACAAGCTGATAATTATATTATGAGTTTCCTTAAGAAATTTACACCATCTATATCTATATCTATGTCGTGTCTTGTGTGGCTTTAATAAGCATCAACCTAAAACAGATATATCAAAATTATAGGATTTTGTTGGCCTGCGTTCTCCGCTTAATAACAAAACAAGTTTGGACTTACAATAATAAAAATTATAAAATAACATTATAAAACTATTTGCTACTAACTAATATGCCAAAAGTAGCTTGTTTTACAATCAGCGTCCTTGATTCTGTGCTAGTGTGCTATAGGCAGTTGACAACATTGACCTATTTTGTCAAAATGCAGGACAACTCAATTAATGATCTTCAAATCAATATTCACTTTAGTCTAGTTTACCTTAATAAATGCATCAAACACGCCTACTACTAGTTCAATTATCTGTGTCAAGGAATAGGAAATGAAGGATAATATGGCATAGAAAAACTGGGTTCCCAATGCAAGAAAGAGGTCTAAACACATGCAAATTTATCAGTTTATTGGTTCATCACTTTGTTATTGAATTAAAGCCTGTTTCTGTTGTCATAGCATTTTTTTTTCCATTAACAAAAGCCCTCCAGAATTTGTTCAATTTCAATAAATTCTTGTCCTCTTAACTTCTGGAGTAGTCTATTTGCAATATAGAAGCATCTATCACATATGTTGTCTAATAGATTATTTTATTGTCAGTTTACACGATGAGGTTCGTTGACTATAATTTCTAGTTTTGGTCTTTTCCCATTTTTTGTTGTTTAAATTACCAAAATTCCAGAGTAAGTTTCATTTCTTTCAAATGGAAAATGTTCTAATGTTTCCTTCTTTGTTGCCCAACTTTGATAAACCATTTCCCCAATGATCTCTTTTCATCTAAAGCTTTAAAGTTAAATAGTAAGCACAACTGCTACCCTTGTACTACAAATTTACAATTCTATTAGTACTGCCACTTCATTAATTGAATGGGTGTGCATTTCATTGTTACTTTACATCTTGTGTAATATGCCCGTGACGCTGCAGGTAACTTCTCAGCTCAATTCTGCTTGTTACCACATATTTTATGAATGACAGATTATTTTATTAACAGGTTCCAAGATGCTGATTGGGTCTTGAGTAATGTGAAGCAATTTTTTTTTGTTTTATTCTCCAATCTGCTAACACCTGTTCAATCACTTGATTTATTAAGTGTGATCCAAATCAAGTAATTACATGTTAGTAAATAAATTGTGTTGTTTTTAGCTGAATGATCAGACACTTCTTTTGCTTCAACACATTCAGTTAAATACTCAGTCACAATTAGTAAATATCTACACTGTCCCTTACTTGATGGTTACTCAAATGGAGCAATAGCATCAAGGCCCCATTTTTTAAATAATTCTTGTAGCCTAATGGATTGGAAGGGTTGAAGATTGGATTTTATGTGGCTTTGTACATTTCCTTGTATTTATAATCTTGAAAATGTGTACAGGTTCCTGACAATTACAGGATATCACGATAGATTTGCTGGTTTTTTGTCCATCATATTTCTTTGTGACGGGAAGAGATTTTAGTTTGTTGCCTCTTTTCCTCTTGTGTAGACAGACTTGGAATATTTTAAGAAAGTTCGTATTTTTTAAATTCAGCAAGCAGTTTATCTTAGATAACCTCTGTAGTGTATTTGCAAGGAGGCAATCTGACTTAGAGAGCCTTGATTATTAGCACACTGTTGATTACTTTTCTGTTTTGAATGCAGTTGGGCAATGAGTTCTTTGACTCTAAAGGCTAAGGGCTCTGAACAAGCTCTAATGTCTTCTTCCAATTCAGTTGTATCTCCAGCAGACCATTCTAACTTATCTTCTAATATCTCAGGTATTCTTTATACTTTTCCTTGTTTGTGGCCTGATGCCATGGTGTATAATTTTTTTTCTTTTCTTTATTTCCTTCTGTGTTGGAACTCTTGTATTCCAGTCTGATTCAATCATAGAATTGACTATCTATCGTTTCCAGTTGTATCAACTGTTTGCCTCTTAAAAGCACAGTAGCATATTTGGCTTGGGGTTGACTGGGCAAAACGAAAGTATAAGTGTAATTCAATTAATAAAAAAATAAAAAATGCTGAAAAATTCATAGAAATAGGGAGGAAAATACCTTCAAAAGAAAAGATCATGCCAAATAAATTGCGTAGAAATAGAAAGTGAAACAAAATAAGATAAACATAAAAGATGGAATTTTTTTCATTAATTTTGAGGCTGCCAATTCAATGATAGTACATAGTTGTAGTTTGTTGCTAAGTTTGAAGTTTGAGCCTAAAAAGCAATTACAAATTTCAAAATATAGAGTAACAAAATTTAGTGGGAGCATATCAAGCTATTATCTACTAGGAGGTTACAGCATGTGATGTTGAAGTGTCCTAGCTTGTCTGCATTTGATTGCAATCATGTTAATCAAGTGCCTCGTCCAAGGCAGGTCCTCGTCATCAAATAGTAGCTTGTCATTGTTTGTGATCCATTTTGATTCTGAATCAGTCTTGTCAAGGTCAGTCCACTAATCATCCTTGATGCTTCCTGATTCATTAAGCAAAGTTTATGCACACTATGCACCAAATTCAAATTGATTTCAAATTTCAAGTTGTATCAATAATTAGAATTGAACTGTTAAGTTTTTCTATACCTTGAGTGTTTTTGAGTTGTAGGTGATGGCTATCATGAATATACATCAAATCATTTCATCCACTTTCAAGTCAAATGGTTACATTTCTTGATATGTATGTGTACAACCACGCTTGAAAAATGCTTTCAAGTGGAAAAACTACAAGGTTGGCTTAGCATGCTCATCACCATTTATCAAATATATTTGACTCCCTTGCTAAAAAATTCCATTATTACCTTGACAAAAACCAAAATTTATCAATATTTTATGATCTATTTAATATTTATAATGCATTTTAAAGTTCAAAGTTCAAGCTTTGAAACATAGATAAAAGACAGTTTAATTGCAAACACATGGTTTCAAGGTTGTTCGAGTCTATGGCACACATTTGAAAAAAATCCATTTTTCTCTTTGGTACTTGGGCAGCTCTGGAACAGCTTCTCCTTACTTTTGGGATTAGGGAAAAATTTCTTGATGCATTTGAAAAGGCCCTCTGCCACCTCTACATAATCTCTAAAGGACTCAGTATAAAAACACCATTGGATTTAGATAGTATCCAATGGCATGGAAGTAGTAATACATTTGTCAATCCCATCTGTCATCTACAATCTCCCATATTGGCATTGATTTGTCCATCTTGTTGTGTATCTTGGTCCTAGTAGCCTCTTAGCCCTACCCACGGCCTTGTATAAATAGCTAATGGGGGGTTTTCCCTCGTCATTAACAGGCCTCAACTTTGACCAATAGCTCCGAAATTTGCATAGGTTGTGCATCTAACCAAAAACTGTAATGAAAAAATAATGTGGCAATGGTATTGCCATCCAAGTGACTAGCAAGGCTAGATTCAACCCATTTAATTGAAATAAACATTAATTTGATTTGCAATGCTAGGAACTAGTTAGGAAATTTCATCACTCTTGGACAAAGAAGTTCTATTCCATGTATATGAAAGTGTGCATCATATTGAGCTCCTTGGTGTTATTGTAGATAAATTTTGTAATGGCTCACCCACTCTAGTACTGATTTAACCCATAGAAATTTGCCAATGTCTTCTACGGCTGTCATGATAAAAACTCTTTTCCACCTTTGATATATCACAAGGAAATTAGTTAGAATAGGGTTTTTTCTATCTATCCACCCATTTGACATGATCATATGCCTTGTCTTAGCCCATTTATTGCAAGGACATTGCTCACATCCTACATTGTCTCTCTCAAGCATATCATTGTCAAACTCTCATATGAAGCTAGGACCCACAATTGCAATTGCATCAACCATTCCTTGCTAGTATGGAGATCTAACAATCTTTAATTATAAGCTAAAATAATGCTAGAAATTAGTAGTTGTTTTTTTTTTGCTTACCTATGAACATTTTTATTTAATCTTATGCTCTTTAAAGATCGTTGTACTCCATGTGAAGTGCGAGATGTAAAGAAGATCTTTTATGTTGCCTCCACTTTTGTTAGGTTTTTAAGGTACAAGAAGGTGTAGATGTATGCTATTGTGATTGTGATTATAATAATTTTACAGCCAACATTTAAAAAAAAAAAAAAAAAAATTTAGAAAGAAAATTAAAAGTTACATAGAAAAAATTATTATAGAATAAAATTATGCAATTGTTTATAACAACCGCTTACCAGTAATCTAGTATAGACACCATATTGTATACTAAGGATACAATCATAGTTTTTATAACAACCGCTTACGAGTAATTTAGTATAGACACCATATTGTATACCCAGGATGTTAGTTTTATGCTAAGTCACCGTATTCGCCGAATTTTCGGCATGAAATTCGAAATTCGTCGAATTTATGAAAAAAACATAAAATTCATTTAAATTTGTTCAAGTTCGTACGGCCTAAAAATTACGTCTCAGATTTTCGGCGAAATCTAATTCAAGTTTTAAAGGGCATGCAAACGGGAACAGGTTCAAAGTGTTCGCAGGTGTTTCAGGTCTTTAAGGTCGACGAAAATCGGCGTCCTTTTTGGAAATCGTTGGCGCCCTTCTGCAAATCGTCGGCGCCATCTGCGGGTTTCATTCAACAAATTTAAAACATGTCGGGTTTCATTCAACAAATTTAAAACGCGATTTGCAAGCTCCTTCCTGCAAGCTCCGTCGAAAGGTAGGCTGCCTCTCCAATTTTTTTTGTTGTTTTGAGGCTGCACGAAAAATATAGGGTTTTCCGCAGACTTAATGTGAATTATTTTATTTATATTAAGTTTTCTTATTTTATTTATATTAGATTTAATATTAAGTTTTATTATTTTATTAATATTAGATTTACTATTAGGTTTAATTATTTTATTAATATTAGATTTAATATTTATTTTATGTTTTATTATTTTATTATTATTAGATTTACTACTTTATTATGTATTCTGTATTCACGTAGATTTAAATTAAATCTTTTAATATTGTATTATTTTATATATTAGGTTTTTAATATTTTATAAAATGTGAAATATTAAATATTTTATTATTTTAATTTTTATTTGTATTAAACTTATATTAATAAATTAATATTTAATATATGTAATGATTTCCTTAAACTATTTAGACAATTTTGTCAATATTTTACTTATATTTATAAAAAAAAAAATTAAAAATTACATAAGGCGAATTTAATCCGAATTTTATACTTTTCGAATTTTTTCTTTGCCGAATTTCATCCGAATTTCAAAGCTGCCAAACTCAAATTTGAATTCGAATCTGGTGACTTAGGTTTTATGATCAGATATAAAACTCAGATTTTAATGCAAATTCAAACATATAAACACAACATATACCTTGGGAAAACCCTCCACTTGAGGGAGAAAAACCCAGCAACAATATATTGCTTATATATTATATGAGAATCAACAGTCTTTTACAATGAGGCCGAATTCAAGGCCAATCAACAACACCAACTCTAGATGCAATAACAGGTTATAATCTGCTCTTCCTTGATATTGAATTCTGCTCTTGATGAAATTCGCACTTGTGAGGGAATGAATGAATCGAACTTGCTTGATTAGGCAAAATAGAATAGAAAACCACTTGAATCCTTCTGAGGAGAGATCTCACCCACATCTGC
The DNA here is from genome assembly GCA_007258455.2 of Sequoia sempervirens. Classification (NCBI taxonomy): domain Eukaryota; kingdom Viridiplantae; phylum Streptophyta; class Pinopsida; order Cupressales; family Cupressaceae; genus Sequoia; species Sequoia sempervirens. Next base: position 14,951 of record VDFB02279646.1, on the reverse strand, counting down.
AATTGAAGCTTGCTGCTTAGGTCTGGTTGGACAATCTTTTGCATAGTGACCAAATTTGTCACATCTAAAGCATTGTATGCGGGAGAGGTCCTTCTTCTTCTTAGATGCAAGGGCACCATCTGATCCTTTATCTCTATTCCTTTTGAAGTTGCCTTTCTTCCCTTCTCTTCCTTTCTTCTTCGAAGATTGAGCGGCAAGAACATGAATGTTTTCATTTGTAGAACTTTGTCCATTGCCTCTCGCAGCCAATCTTGATTCTTGTTGGATGCAATCTGCCCTCAAGCGATCAAACTTAGGAAGTTTTGATCTCCCACTGATACTTTGGATAAATGGCTCCCAAGATTGAGGAAGACCATTAAGCGCCAACATAACCAAATCCTTATCATCCACCATATGCCCAATGGTAGAGAGCTGATCTCTCAACTCGGTAATCTTCATGAAAAATGAGATGACGGATTCTCCTTTCGCCATCTTGACATGATAAAGCTGTTGCCTTAATGTAAGAGCTCGGCTTGTATTGTTGATCTCATACATTTCTTCCAAAGTCTTGAACATTTTCCTTGCAGTCTTCAACTTGGAGATGATTGGCACAAGGTGGTCCTTCACGGAGTCTATCAAAATCTTCTTCGCCTTGGTGCAATTCTTTCTCCATTGAGACTTTTCATTTTCATCGGAAGGTTCGGGAACATCACCCTCCACGAACTCAACAATCTCATTTTCTTCCAATGCAAGCATTAGTCTGAACTTCCAAGAGGTGAAGTTTGAAGCACCCTCAAGCCTATCTTTGATCTTGAGCCCGTTCACCATCTTTGACGATCAGATAGATGCAAGAAGAAATGAGAATAAGAGTGGATGATAGCGCTGCTATAGAAATCTGATCATGATCTTGCTTAAACCCGCTCTGATTCCATGTTAGTTTTAGGATTAGAAGTTAGATAAGCAGTTTTAATTTAATTTCAAACAAATAGACACAGCATATACCCTGGAAAACCCCCCAACTTGACGGAGAAAAACCCAGCAACAATATATCACTTATATATTGAATGATAATCAATAAGTCTCTTTACAATGTGACCAATCACAAGGACAAATAACAGCACCAAACTGATGCAACCTCTTGATAATAATATCGCTCTTCTTGATGACAAGATTCAGCCTCCTTTGTAGACTTCGATCTGCTCTTGAATGAATTCGCACTTCTATCAATCGAACTATAATGGATATGAAAATGAATATTGGATACTCATATGAACAATAACCATCTCTTATATATACGCGTCCTTTCAATAAATGAGGTTGGTCTCATATGAAAGGTTGTGTTTACATGAAGGTGGCGGATGTGATGATGTCGGCCTCAAGCAATTTTTATTTAACAATAATTAACAATCATTTAGTTCTTCAAGTGAAGCGCCTCTTCACTTAATATCGACTCCAATAAATTAAATAGCCGACAAGGCTATATTTAATTTATAGCTTCATAAGTCGGGGCTGGAAGTTGAGGCCCGATGCTGCAACATCAACACAGGATACAATCATAGTGGTTTTTATATTGTCATTTTTGGTCTTCGCTTTGCGGCAAGTATTCATCGGCCATCATTGGATGGGGAAGCAGCCTCAGGGAATGATGTGCTTCCTACTACATTCTTCTTGGCTTCTTGCGATATCAGAAAATGGAAATCACCGAGGGGAAGATGCTAAATGTAACGATGCCGTTTGTACAAGTCTCTCGCCATTAATGGAGAAACAAGTTTGTAGTAGGACTCGGTCCATTTTATTTGTTTTTATTTGTTATTTCCGTGAAATGTGATGACAAACAAAAACTAGAATGCTTATAAAAAGGAAAACAAAGCAAAACGTTGAAATAAAGAAAACGTCAAAAAAATGCGGCAGGTAGTGTGAACTCGACCATAAATCGAGGTCCGGAATGACTCAATGAAGTATATATTCGCTGAGAGGCTGAAGAGTGAGTGTGTCCGACTCACTCCAATATGAGTCAATCCCAATCTCGAGTAATATTATTTCGTCAAAATCTAAATATGCACTGTAGAAATGAGGTCCAGACTGAAAAAACGAGTGATTTATTGAAAACTGATCTAGCCAATTAACTTGCGAATACGTTGCAGTTTTTGAAAAAGCACAATTTAATCGACAAATTTTCTCCTTTAAAACCGTGCCCATGATTGGAAAGAAACCCTCGATCTGATTCAGATTGGACCATCAGCATACTCAAACAGTGATTAATCGCTAGCAATCACATTTTTTTTTCGATTTATGCTATTATGCTTAAAAGCCGAAGCTGCTCAATTCAGTAAATGGGCAAATACTTTTGGAGGGTGTTTTTAGTAATATAACAAATACGATCGCAGAATGAGTCATAACAATATAATAATCTGAATATTGATAACGGATTCTCAAGATGATCATGATTTGTAATGTCCCGAAGTTAGTAAATAATGTGGTAACAACTTACAAGTTGTAATGTATGGCCCTATATAGAAATGGCATTTAAAATTGGGGCCTGCAGGGGTTGATTTTAAACAGAGGCTCTACTTTTTCAAAATCTGCAGGCTTTGTGGCATTCAGAAATGAGTTTGTGACATTATATATGGTTCTTACATGGTTTTACAGTGGTTGGACATTATAAAATATATATTCTTATTGATTCTATTGTGAATTGAAGTTTGATTTCATCAAAGGGTCTTCACATTTTGTCGAATGATTTAGGAATTAAGTTGACATTAGAAAAGTTTGATTATGTACTTCAAGACATATAAGAGCCTTCTTCAACTATTTTAGTCTTTGAGCATAATTAACTATTAAAATTAATAAATTATAAAAGTGTGCAAAGGTATTTTATTTCTTTATAATGCAAAGTTGTAATTAGAAAAGGTGCAAAATATCCGTCAAAAGTAAGAAAATTAAAAGTGAGTAGAAAATTAAGATTCTGAGATCTTATCTATTTTGAAGAATTAAAAGAGTGTTTGTGCAGGTTGTCAAATTGTAGTTGGAAAACTTTATTAATAAGTGTCGTGCACATTGATTTTAAGAGGATTATTATTATATTTATCTACTGATTTTTTGGTTGAACATATATTTTGTCCATTTCAATCAAGTCTTGGGCTATGCTCTGGAACCCTTTCAATTTCAGGGATGTAAATTGATCTGTGAAGAACTCCAATCTTTTTAAAGCAGCTCTCTTAAATTTAATCTGAAGTAGCCAATTACGTTATATTTTTCATCTGCCCACTGATATTTTATCTGATTATAATGCATGAAATTTTCTGTCTGCAGCTTCAAATGTTTCAGAGACTCAAGCAACACCTCTTCCATCTCTAGCCAATCATGTTGATCATCCTACTCCATCATCTCCGACTTCAACAGATGGCTGGGGAGATATAGATGATAATGGAAGGCAAGAGGAGGAGAGTGACAAGGATGGATGGGATGATATAGAAGTTATAGAGGAGAAAAAACCAGCAGCTGCTCTTGCAAATATACACGCTGCACAGCAAAGACCAGTGGTAAACGCTAGATTGCAAGGTAAAATGGATGAATACTATGTTTAAGGCTGTGGCATAACTTAAATGCAGCTAGTTTTCCTCTGTTAACCTTCTTTTTTCATGTTCTGTAGGTGCAAACAGTTTGCCTTCAAAACATCTGAGCAGACCAGTAAAAGATGTGAACAAGGTAAGTGATGATGAAGATCCCTGGGCTGCAATCGCTGCACCTCCACCCACAACCAAGGTTAAATCTCTTGCTGCAACGTCAGCAGGCTCCCGCAACGATGAAGATGATCCTTGGGCTGCAATTGCTGCACCTCCACCATCTACCACAGTAAGGCCTCTATCTGCAACTACTACTTCACGTTCGAGGCCAGTTTCTGAGGCTGGAAATAGAGCCAATTCATCAAATCCTCATTCCTCAGGATCTGGTAGAGGGCGTGGCAGTAAGGCTGCTCCCATGAAATTGGGTGCACAGCGATTAAATCGCAATACTGATCTGTAACCACAGAGATCTCAGCTTTTGTGCTTCTCTCGTGATTTCTTTTACTAATTTTTAGAAAAATGTGTAACATTCTTTGCAAACATTAGAAATGAAGTTATTGATCTGCTTGTAAGTTCAATAAAACTATGGTTTTTGGCTTCCATGATGCGTAATCGTCTTCTACTTGTATTTCTACCTATGTAGTAGGTTGGTGATTCTTATTTTTTCGAGTGTATAGTAGCAGTAATTTTTGCTCCGAGCAAGAAATGCCTGGGCATGCCTCAATGTAGTTATGTTGTACTTGTATCATCAAATTTAGTCCTATTACTTTGGAAGTTTGTAAATGAAAACATCTATGAAATTTTTGTGCCCACAAGATTTCCTCATCTTGATGTAAGTATCATGTATGCTAATGAGATACAGAATTCCTTGCATGATGTTTTGGGGTACGCCAATTTATAACCAATATACATTATATCCTCTATTTCGTGATATGTGATAACTTAAAGACGTCTCTTAACATTTGGGGAACCGTGATTGTCATGACTCTGTTTAACTGTTGCGACATGGGATTGGTGGAGACAAAATGGCACTTTGTTATGGAGTGCTCAGCGTATAAAGATATTCAGGCCAGTTATGATGACACCTTACAAGTTGATAAACTTAAATACCTTGTTTGAGGAGGAAAGGTTGGTCAAATTGGCAAACTACATCATCAAAATTCACTGTCGTAGGGCTGACCTCAAACGAAGATCTCATTCTGTTTAGGGTCTTTTCTTTTTGCTGGTGGTCTTGTGCTGTTCCTGGGTCGCTTAGGCTGCCGTGGCCTCGTGGACGTTATTAAAATATTTCATTTCATTTCATTTCAACCAAGATAGGTTTGGGAAGTTAGATCGTCAAAATTAGAAATTAGAAGAGAATAAAAGATATATTTGTGTCAATTAGCTCTTCCTTGGCTTTCAATAGAGTTATGATTAAAAAGAAGATATTCAATAAAAAAATATGTATTGTGTATGGTTGAATGATTTGTACTGTATTTTGTGATGAGTATTATATTGGTTGAATTAACTCTCAGTGAACAAAATAATTCAATACAAAGATATGGGCTCTGTGTGTAACCACAATGAGAGGGTCCGTTGATCCCCAAATTTTCTGAAACTACATTTTGTTTCTAATTTTATCTTTAAAAATAATGAAATTTAAAGCACATAAGAATGTAATTTTATCTTTAAAAATAATGAATAAATTTTATCTTTAAAAATAATGAATAAATTCTATCTTTAAAAATAATGAAATTTAAAGCACATATGACTGCAATTTCAACTTATGATTGATGATTAAGAGTTTTGAAGTCATGATAATCAAAATGGAATTAAAAAAGTCAGATTCTTAAACACCAGTCGTTTAAAATACTATTATGATTAAATTAATTAATAAATTATATATAAAAGTTGTTTTTAAATTAATGATCAAAATTAATTTTACATGTATAATATTTAATAATTTTATGTTGAAAAGATAGGGTTGTTATATTAAAAAATTAAAGAGGAAAAATAAAATAAAAATTAACTAATCTTATTTAGGTAAATATCAGAAAATAATAAATAAATTAGTTGTAATGTTCATTTGTGTATGATTTTTGTGCTGTTTTGATTTTTTTGATATTTATGTCTTAGCATGTTTTAGGATTTGCTTTAGTGGATGTATTATTTTGCGAACTATATAAATTCGACCAGAGTATCACTTGTATACTGTTTGAAAGATTGTGATTATTGTTTTGCATTATCTCATATTTGTGATTGTATAGATTATATTTGATATGAGTAATTATCATGTTTTGTGGTGTTATACGTACTTTGTATTTTTTGTCTAACTATCTTTTGGTCTTTGTTATTGGATTTGATATTTTTCTTGAGTGTGGAAGACTTATATAGATGTATGACCAATGAAAGGTATGTGGAGGAGAGCGTCATTGATATCACATACCATCTCACTTCATTGTTTGGAAGTTTGAGACCTCTTATCATATGTTGATCGGTTTTGTTTAGACTTTGCGGCTCTTGTGAGTGTGTTTGCTTCCATCTCCATAATTGTTTTGTCCTTTGTGAGTTTTGGGTAATTTTTACGTTTGGAGAAAGATGGAATCTTTTTGAAAAAAGTGAGAATTGTGTATGCCTTTTTATTTAATTCATTGTGTGTGAATTATGCAGTTTAAGCCTACGATTTTATTTGATTTTTCAGCTTGTAAATTAGAAAATGAGTTTCTATGTAGGAGAAATATACTTAAAGCTCTAAAGATTCTTTTGGGCCATTTTGGTTATTATTTTTGAATTGGCCTATTAGGTTTTAGGTGAGTTATTTTTTATTTTTTTGGTTGAGTTATGGTTTCTTGTTTATGTAAATAAAGGGAACCCATTATGCTACTTCATTACTCTTTTATTATGGGGAGTGGAAAAGTGAGAATTTTTTTGAGAGGAACTTTAAAGGAATTTAAGGGTTTGAAGAATCCTGCGAAATTATTTCCTTTGTGATTTTTTTGGAAGTTGTGGGTATTTTTCCTATACAAGGGCATTTTTCCTACCATTGTATGAATGGATTCTTGGAGTGTGTGGAAGTTTTCTTGGTGTTTTGATGAAGATTCTGTTAGTTTTTATTGATTTGAATCTCACTTGCGCTATGTGGATTTTTCTCAAATGCTTAGGAGAATTAGAGGTTGGCTCTTCTTCACTTGTTGGTCTTTAGAAGCAAGGGGATGCATTCCTCTTATTTATTATTAGTTATTTTATTCATCCTCTTCCTCATATGTGATGTGTTTGAAATGAGATCTATGTCATGAGTGGTTCATTTGCTTTGCATTGAATTATGCTTTTTTATCCTTGTGTAGAAAGTATGGCATATTTATTTGGGATGTTGAATCATAATATTTTTGTATTTTTGATTAAATTCATGGTTGTTTAGAAATTCTTTTATGAACCTTGTAGGGTTTGGTGTTAGACCAATAGTTGGTGTGAAACCTTATGAAATTCCTTTGGCGAGTTTTGAGTTAGATCATGTGGATTTTAGTGTCTTGTTTGAGACCCTTGTGTGTGCTTGAGAATGGCCTTGGTGGTGTACCCAATGACCTCCACAAGCCTTCTTCATAGATTGAGGGTTGTTTAGAATAAAAAAGAAGAAGTTATGCTTGATGAAGGTACTATGGTAAGGTGGCAAGTATATCCTCCATTGGCCCTTTTGTTTTTGATATAAAAAGCAACAAAACAAGGGTGTTGTCCCATTAATACAAGGCACCAACGACCATCCACAACAGACTAACACTAACATCACAGTAACAATAGGTCTAAAAACCAAACCATCACCCTAAGCAGATCATATAAAAAACAACCCAAAAACTAACAACCGAATTAAAGCTACTAGTAATGTCCATCATGCTAGCATGATTTAAAAGTCTTAGTAACATACCATCGAGGGTCATACTAGTCATAGAGAAAAATAAACATAATAACAATGTCTTTAACAAAACAAAACATAAACGAAGGCTGATTCAGCCACTCCCAGTCAAAAAACCTAAACCCACCAAGGACTAATCTTTTTTCTCGTTGCATGGCTTAACTAAAGTTATGGTAGCCCAATCTTCAGTGAGAAACCTAAGCAATTCCTTGCTGATGACTTCTTCCTCCACATCGATCACAGACTTATCCTTCTGCAACAGATATAACGTAGTGGTTGACCTGTGCATAATCTTCAAAGTAAAACGAGTAACATTCTACAGTCTTTTCTCCAAGCTCTCAACTCTGTTTTTCAGATTGTCAACCTCCTCCCAGACAACATCTTGTTTACTATAGGCTTCCTCCATGGGAGCCTTACCTTCCGCAATGTTGGAGGCGTGAGACTTGACCTCCTTGATTTTAATGTTGGTAGGACCCCTTTTAAGGCTTTCAGAAACATGGGAGGAGCTACTAGCAGAAACCGAGAGAGCCTCCTCCCCCACATCCTTTTCCTCCTTACACCTACTGTCACTCCCGTCACCATTGTCAGAATCTGAGACCTCCTTAAAACTCTTCCCTTTTTCTTGCTTGATAACCACTCTATTTGACCTGTGAGGGGTATTAGTCTCCTCGGTGATCTCAATGTTAGAGTCAATTTGTTGGAGTCAGAATTTAGTCTTCTTGGAGGCTTTGGCCTTAATTCTCGGGGTGGGGGCTATTCGTTTTTTATCTTTGCTCTCCACCACAGGCCCCAATGAGGGGGACATGTCCTGTGGAGAAACTTTCAAGGCTGGGTTTTTGATACATTTTTTCTTGCTCGGGCCAGGGGTGTCCATAATGCTAGCTGATGGGGGAACAAAGGAAACTAGAGCCTCTTCAACAGAGGTGGGTCGGGAGCTTCAATAACAGTAATGGGACGAGGATGGCAAAGGGCCGAGTAAAAATGGTAAAGTCTGGACATAAGCCCTTGGTGGAGGATGGTGAAATTTTTATTTGAATTCATGGCTTCAACTACATCAAGCACAATACTCTCAAGAGAATGCATGAGAAAAAATAGGATGGAAATATTATGGTGATTCCTAAGGTGATTGAGGAAATTGAAATGGTAGTAGTAATACACACCGTATCTTTCTTCGAGGGTGAAGTATTTCATCACCACCATGCAAACTCTGTCCCATGGCTCAGGAAGTGCCTCACGGCCATAGCCTCCGCGTAACTTGACAAGTTTCTTGTCACCCTGGAAGAACAAGTTGAGGCTAGTCTGATCAACAACTTTGGTGGTTTTCTTCCAAGTATGCCCATCTAGAGTGAGACCAGTGGCCCTGGCGATGACCTCCTCATCGATATCGAAGGAAATGCTTCCAATGGTGACCCTTTTGGCATTCTAAGAGGTCACGAATTGTTTGGATAGACCCTTGTCATGACCAGTCATAAATTCCATATACTAGGAGATACCACCTTCCTTGCAAATATGCCAGAGAATGTCGTTTTCCTTCCATTCATCGCACTTATCTGGCTCCACATGCACCCGATCCCCACCCATAGCTCCAACACACTTGTTGCGTAAAACCAGAATAGTGACAGACAAAAAAATAGCAGGGCAACTACAAAGAAAACCAAGTCTAGAAAACACCGCAGAGAAATATACGGTAAAAGGTAACTTGTAAAGCCAAAAAAGATGATAATAAATGCCCCTTCCCATTGCCAGCGCAGGCCTAGCCATTCCCTCATGCGAGAAGTCCATGACACGAAGAGAAATGATATAAAAAATAAATCCAGACAGCTCAAAAAATTGAACAAAATCTGCCAATTTGAAAAGATCATCATGAACTTCGAGGGGGTTCAAAAAATAATGACCCCATCGGTCATTAGGAACAAGTTGGCGAGTCTTGACGGCGAACTAAAAAGGCTGTACGTGACACGTGGCAAATCCTCCCTCGCACTCTTCCCGCACAACGACTAGTTATTTAAACAAAAACTCCCACCATCATTACTAACGAAAGTTAGTAGCAACCACACTAAGTTAAGAAAGAAAATTTTAGGAATCATGTAAAATTGTTGTGTTGGTGCCTCTTGAAGATTTTGTTGGGAGCTTGTAGAGTTCTTGGTTTGGCTTCTTGAATTTTTGTATCTTGTTAATATGAGCAAATGTGTAATTTGAAGTGATTATCTCTATTGGACTTGTAGATAAACTTGAAACATATCAATCCATGTGGTCTATGTATTTATATGTTGTAATATTAATGTTATGAGTTTTAGATGGAAGTGTACCTTGGAACACGTATTTTTATCATAGCAAAGAAAATGCGATTTTACATGTAATTTGATAAGTGATGGTTTCCAACCTTTTTTTTAATGTTTTGGATGTAAAAAATCAACAACATAATTTGTTCAATTCTAGTTTTAGATTGTCAAAAGTTAAAAGAGAAATTGTGATTTCTAAGCCTCTTTGCTAGTAGTCTTGAAACTCTTGTTTATTGGAAGCAATCGAGTTTGTGGGAGTGGGTTTCGTGCTTGAAACTTAGTGCTTTTGGTTCCTATCATAGGCAACATGTAGGTGATCATTCCCTCTTGCCTGAGGGAGAAAATGTCAAAAGTTGAGAGAATTTGCTATTTCTTTGCTCTTGGATGGTCAAGTTCACCATTTTAACAATATAGTTCATGTAAGGAAATTTCCAATTCACTAGGAAATGTAAGCTCACCAAGGAGAATTTTAGATTGCTCAAGCCAAACATGACTAGTAAAAGGGGCAAAAAAGTTTGTAAGGGTTGAACAATAACAATGAGGTGAACATTTGAATTTTTGAGAAGGTTCCAAAGGTAAAAATTGACCCTTAGGATTTGCATTTCCCTTACCTGCATTGTGGAATATTCAATTATGATTTTTGGAGTGTTTTTGATGTGTTATTAGTTACAAATATATTATTGTATAAGAAGAATCATTCTATTGTGTAGACTAGGTTAGCTAGAGAACCTCCCCAGTATTTCTTCGCTTTTGCAAGTAAAATTGGGAAGAAATATTGATGTCATCTCTTTCATTTTTTGGGCAACCTTGTGTGATTGAATGAATTGAATTGATGTAGTTCCAAATGTTTTGAATATCATAATGGATTGAATAAAGGTTTAGATTCTTTGTGTGAGTTGGTTGGTTTTGGGTCTCGATGATCACTATCTCTTTTTGTATTATGTTTCATGTGCATGATGGTGAGGGGAATGAATGATTCATCTTGTGAATGTGTATGATGTAATTTTTGTGCCCTCTATTATCTCATTGCATCTTGAAACATAATTGGAGTAGAGATGGATTAGTACGATGGCATGTGTTATCTCTCTATCTCTCTCTTCTTACTTGTAGCATTTATGCTTGTTAATTAAATGAATAATGTCCTATGGATTGTTGCTAGTAGTGGAATGGTAGTTCTTACCACTATGTTTGTTGGAATGGTGTTGTGAAGTGATCTTTCTCATGTGTAGTTATGAAGTTATCCTCTCTATCTCTCCTTATGTGGTTGAGTAAATGAATTTAGTGATCCTAATCAAGAAACATTGTATAGATTCTAGTGAATGTGCTAAGATGGAAATAAGTTGTGTCTTCATTCTTAATTAATATAACTTATCTTTTTACCTTGGTTAATGAATATAAGAAGTGAACCTTTTGGTGTCTCATTTCATGTGTATTCTTTCATTATGATGTGTGTATTGTTGCATTGTGTTGCATGCCCTCTTGGGTAGATTGAGTCAGAGACAACTCTCTACTCATGTGGACCTCTTGGGTTGGTGCTTCTATTTTGAAGAGTGTGCCTCATTGAGATGCATGTTCCTCCTTGTATTGACATTGTGTCTTTCTTTATGTGTGTCACGTACATTTCTCTTTTATTGAGTTTTTGTGTTTGTGTTTGTGTTATGAAGATGTCAACATGTGTATGTGCACATTGCAACATTGCTTGTGTTGTATTTATGAACGAAAAAAATGATCAACCTATTTTACTTCATCAATGCCCTTAGGTAATTTGGGAATTACAATAAGATCTTCATTTAAAGAGATTTAAAAAGTAAAATTAGTTATACAAGCTTGAGCAAGATCTATAATCCTTAAAAAACCAATTATCTTTAAAGTTAGTGATTAGTGAGTAAACACAATAGGATTTGGATTTGTTATGATAATATTTTTTCAAATATCTTAATCAAATTCTTTTAATTAAATCTATTTCAAAAAATTTCAACCCATCATACATAATGGGGAACTAAACCTTGTTGGAAATAAACACGACGAAGACAAAGAGGCCAAAATATGTCATAATTCAATATTTAAGTGTATAATGTAGATACAAGTGCATTGCTTGATTGCGTATTAAATTATATGCACTATAGGAAGAGGAGAGACTCCCCAAAAATATATTGTGAGAAAATATAAAAGCCATCATGTGAAAGACACATAGAACACATCTAGAGCAAGAAAAAGTGACAAAAAGAAGGCAAAAGCAAAAAAGCAACAAAGAAGGGTCGAAATGACTTGCAAAAGAAACTTTGAATAGAGAGTGTAGGAGATGGTAGTCACCAGCTTGGAGAACATAGATGAGGCATCAAAAAATAACAATGTACAACTTTGATCAACATAACCTTGACATTTTTTGGCATCTCATCTTCAATGCAAGCTAGAGATGCTTAAGGGTTTTATATGTCCCTATCTTTATTTGTAATGCCACATGGGCCTGCACATTCACATCGACACCACATCTAGTCAGTAATCCTATATATTTAATCTCCACTTGTACCCAGATTACAAAAATATTATATTTGTTTTAAATGGCCTCTAGTTATTTTTGGTAATGAGGATAACCCAATAGTAGAAGAATTGTAAATATGCCAAGTACAACTAGAATAATGGAATGAAGGTCCAACATTGGAGACCTATCTAAACCGAGTTGCATTGCCCAAAACAATAAATAGTATTGTAAAGCTAGCTACACATTTAAGCATCAACAATAAACAAGGGCTAGTGATGAGTTTGTTAGTTCCACCTATGAACTAGGTAAATTAGAGATACATCAAATTGAGATGAATCAAGGACAAATTAAAATGAAGGAAGACAAAAAAATAGACTAAATGATACAATAAATCAAGGTTGTTAATAATGTTTTGTACTCCTTGAACAAATAATACTTTCATGTTATTATAATTGTGGTGTGCCATTGAATATGGTGCCACATTAGAAAGCAATCTTAAGGTTTTTGTTGTAAGATTGATCTTATCATTTGGATTGTCATTTGAGACACATACGATGAATTATAGTGTAAGATCAACTAGTTTAGGGGTTACAAAGAGATATTGATGGAGTGTTTTTGACTAGCTAAAAATAGTCATGTGTAAGAGTATCTTGTAAGAACAATTGAGTAAACCCAAATGTATTTCTTTGCTAATTAGATGTATCCCATGAATAATAATCAAGATGGGTAGGAGTGAATAATCTTCCTATAAAAGTCATCAAAATAATTGATTATGAAACCCCATAAGGTGTATGTTGGAGTGAATAATCTTCCTACATAAGTCATCAAAATAACTGATTATAAAACCCCTTAAGGTGTATGTTTCTAGCTATACATCACCCCCATATACTTGGGATAAGAGAAAAGGTGCAAAGGGGAAGATTCACAGACTTTTGAGTGGCTTCCTACCTTTTTTAGATGAGATTTTATTAAAGAAGAAATGTGTTTTGGACTAGTATTAGTTTTGTGGAACCTTTATTGCTAAACACAATTAGGTATTATGAACATGAGGAATGCAAAGGTGACAAATTTTAAGGAGAGTTGGGCTCACCAGATTCATGAAAAGGGTTAAAGGGAATGACATTACCCTTTCTATCAAATTTGCAAGAAAATAAGACTCTAGGGTGGTAAAGATGAGGGGAGTTAAGATTAAGGTTTTAGAGGAGCTAATTGTGTAGATTAAATGCCTCTTGATGTAGTAGATGAAAAAATTATAAGATAGGCACACCAAGGAGGAAGCTCTCTCTTTCCTAAAATATTAGGAGCAATTGAAGAGACTTTAGAATGGTTTTTATAGAGCCTCATTGCCTCACACCTAGGATAATTTGGACTTGGCTTATAAGGTATGCCACCCTAGAAGGGTTGTTTTGGTTTGTTTATATTTTTTATTTGACATTGTTATCATTTTTGTCACTCCTATCCTATCAACTTTCATTTTTTCTTGTTTTTAGTGGAAGCTTTGTGTAGATGAATTCAATTTTGAAGCACAAAATACGATAAGCACTTTGAGGATAAAGATCTAGAAGTTCAATGGATAAAAACCTAAGCTTTGAAAGCTCAAGATGGAGAATATCCTTTTTGACATTTATCAATGGATTGACTTAAAAATATTTGTTACACAAAATATGACTCTAGATTGCTAGGAAAAAATTGATGGGAAGGAAACAAGCACCATTCAAATTTTCCTCTCTGATTTAATGTTATTTAATGTGTTAGGTGAACACATTGCTAAGAAATTATGGAACAAGTTAGGGACTTTTTATTAGACAAAGTCTCTGTGTATAATTTTTTTGATGAAAGAAGTTGTATTCCCTCAAAATAAGTGATGATAGTTTTGTAATGAAACATCTAAATGCCTTTGATATAGTGGCAATCCATTTAACTTTGATAGATGTTAACATTGGTGAAGAAGAGCAATGCATTACATTGTTGTGTTATTTTATTGATTCATGGGATAACCTAGTTATGACAATCAATAGTACATCTACTAAATTGAAGCTTGAAAAGGTTTTTGTAACCTTGTTACAAAAAAATGAGGTGGAATTTATCCATGGATTTTGTAAAGGATGGTCTGATTGTGAGAGGATATTTTAAAATATAGACAAGAATGAAAGTGGAGATAAGAGATTTAAATATTAATACAAATATAAATCTCTTGGAAAGTCTAGGATGAAATGTTGGAACAATGAGAAAATTAGACATTTTAATAATCAATACAAAGTATAGAAGATAAATAAGAGACTTTATGACATCGTCATTGGATACAACATCCTCAAATTAAAAAAATAGATATTTTTTAAGGAATCTTAAAGTTTGCATGAATGTGATGATGCATGATTGATTGATTTAGGAGCTTGTTTCATATGACTCCACAAGGAACCATTCTTTTCATATGAATACTACAATAAAGGTGGAGTTTTTTGGGAGACAATACATCTCACAAGATCATTGGTTGTAGAAAGGTCAAATTAATCTTTAGATATGGGAGGGTTAAATCTCTTTCTAAAGTCATGCATATTCCTCGTTTAGCCAAAACTCTAATTTATATATAAGATGAATAGTGTAGGTGTCAATGTTATATTTAGCAATAGATGTAAGATGGAAAAAGAAGCTATGGTTTTGGCATAGGGATTATACTATAGGACACTATTAAAATGGTATTTTAACATTATATGAGTGATAAATGTAAGAATTCCAAGATTGCTAAGATTGAGAAC